>CAJVPQ010000671.1:0-24496 GCA_910591825.1 Funneliformis caledonium
ATAATTTATAAATAAAAAGTTACATTAATTTAAAGTTTTGTATTTAGCGGTTGCATTACTTTTGTGAGCCACTGTATGTCTAATGAACGGATAAAAATCCGCAATATAGGGCACTTTGATAAGACATATATCTTGCTTCTTGCATATATTCCGCTTCTTCTGATCGCGCATTTTCTGTTTATCCAAATCTATCTGGCCTCTCCTATGAAATATTGAATTAAGACTATAGTGTTGCTTGCCATGAAATTCAAATCCTAGTCATAACTTTTCGTTATATCTATCAAGTTGCATTCCATGCAAAAAATTCGGCCTACATGATGGAAATTTCTTACCTAATAGATCTTCAAAAATGTATCGGCAAGTTCTTTCGCTAGTATGATGGCAAAGAGGACACCATTCAAATTTTTTCATGATATACTTTAATGGATACTCCTATTGATGCGCACCATTTTTGCAAGACCAAAGATATACATCATGACCATTTATTTGCCTGGTCTTTTCAAGACATTGATTACCACGCTTTATAGCATAATTCATAGCCTGAACTGACTTACTACTGGAAGTATGAACATAATGGACGAATCCAGTATAGTAGTATTTTTACATAAATATATCAGGTGGATACTTGATTTTATCGGGTTCCTCAATTACTTGAAACTCCTCATATTTAAAGAGTTTTTTTGGATTTCGTCCTATCAGATGGGCAGTTGATTCAATGAATGACTTATCAAAAATTTTGTTCCATGAAAAATTTATAGGGACGGCAAAAAAACTTAATAAGAATGCCGTTAGTATAGCAAACTGGAAATTTTAGAACTCTGAAAAGGCATTTTTACTACTTGCCCTTATAACCTTATAAGTCCCTATGAATTTTTGAACTCTTTACCTTTTATTTTTTTTATACCATATATCGACCATATATCAATTATATCAACCATAGATATGACTATATTTGTCTAAGTAGTATATCATAGAAAAATTTTGATTTTTTTTCTAGAACTTTAAAATTTCTTAGGGTTGATAGGGTTCTTAAGGACAAGTAATAAAGAACTCAATAAAACAATTAAGAAGCCCAAAAATGATATCAAGATTATCCCTAAGAGTATCCTCAAGAATTTTTCTTATAGAGATAGAGAATTTTTATAGGGATAGCAAAAAAAACTTAACAAAGTACTTCTGGTACCTTCTTTGACAATTTTTTATAGGACAAGATACGATATATTTTATTATTAAAGATACATAAAAAATAATTATCCTAAAGTGTATACAATAATGGATTTTGAAAATTATTCTTTGAGACGGCAAAACACTAATTTACAATGTGAACTTACATTGACTCGCAAGATTTTAAATATGCAATTAGAGATCAATTCATTAAGAGAAGAAGTTAATAGGCTTAGAGATGAAAATATTAGGCTTAAAAATGCAATTAGCTATCAGGAAAATGGAAAACAAAATAAGATAATAAACTCTAGTGAAATGCCTTATTCTAATGCTAAACGATTCATAATAGATTATGTTTCATTATAGCCTAAGGATGTTCTTTGCAAACAAATATGTTACGTTACTTTATATCAGGATTATCTTACTTGGTGTGATAAAAATGATGAGCAAGCATTAAGTAGCAATCCTCTTGGTAAGAAATTCTTACAAATGGATATCAACTGTAAACGGATACGAGTAGGTAATAGTAATAGAGAATGGCAATATATTCTAGACTGATTTAAAATTATAAGTAAGATATATGACTTGACGTATAATGAGGATTATATAAAAATAATCCTGTCTTTAATTTCATTTATTATAGGAATACATTGACCAAATATCAGCGATATATTTACATTTGCATTTTGAATTTTCTGACCTGTGGGTCAGCAAAAGTCATATGACCATAATGCAGTAAGGTGCAATATAAATTCGGCCAGCATTATTCTACAATTTCAGCCAGAACTTTAGGCATAATATTTCAGCATCCAAGCTGGCCTGAAACTGGTAAACTAATAGAAATACTCAGGTTCTCTGCCAGTTCCAGGATACTACCAAGTCACTACCATAGTGCCAGCTTGAATCCTCCAAATCACATGCCTAAAGATCAGCCTGAATTATGTCATAGTACCAGCTAAATTTAGATGCAGATTTACATCAAATTACTGTGCCACCTGACGTGATTTTTTACTACAATTTGGTATTTAAACAAGCAACCAAATAGACGCAAAGGGTAAGTACTCCAATATAGAATCCAGTACCCAACCAGGTGCAGGAGGTCAGCATTCTCAACATAAAATCAGATATCCAAACAGCTACAGAGGGTCAACAACTCCATTAAAGAATTTAGCATGTAAACGACTCAGAAACAAGAAGAAAAGTGTAGTATTTAGATTATATAGTGGTAGTTAGATTAAATGGTGGATGGTAGTTAGATTATATAGTAATAAAAAATACAGATAGCAAGAAAGAATTAAAAGGATAGCTAGAGTATAAAAAAGATACCCAATATATGAAAATAAATAGATTATATGGTGATAACTAGATTATATTATTTAGATTATATAGTGGTAATTAGATTATATTATTTAGATTATATGATAGTAAATAGATTATATAGTGGTAATTAGATTATATGGTGATATTCAGATTATATGGTGGTAATTAGATTATATAGTGGTATCCAGATTATATGGTGGTAATATAATCTAAGGTAAGTGAGATACCACCATGTAATATAATTATATTACATAGTGGTATCCCACTAATACTACCTTTTGCATATTTCAAAGTATTATCAAAGATATATTATTATGCTCAAAATATAAAGTAACATTTTTTGTATACTTTAAAATATTATTATAAAAGTAATTTTTTCTATATTATTATATTCTAAAACTTTTTTTTAAATACTTTAATATATAATTTTAAAATTAATATATATATACAAATAATTTTTTTTTTATAGTTTATTATTTTTTTGATAGTAAAATATGTAATAAAATAAAATTCATTATATATATATTTTGATTTTATTAAAAATAAACTTTCTATTAATAATAAATTAAATAAATAAAATTATCAATACAATTAATTACCTTTTAATAAAACTATAATAAGTAAAATTACAGCTTCTAGAATAATCCTTAGACTTATGAAAATACTAACAAGTATTACAGTTTTTACTTTTATTTATAATATAAATTTAAAAAATAAAATTTTTTGAGTTTTTTTTTAATTAAAAAAAAGTTAAAAATTCAATTTTTTTTATATTTGTCAAATTATACTTTTATTAATTAAACTTTTTGTAATTATCAAATAATTTATTATAAAATAATAAATTGTTTAAATGATTTATTAAATTTTTTATATAAACTATTAATTAGACTATTAAATAATTAATAAACTATCTATAAATATATAAAATTATTAATTAAAGTATTATTATTAAAAAAAAACTATTAATTTTAAAACTAATTAAAACAATTTATTAAATTTTTATTGATTATTTAATCAAATTTATTAATATAAATTCATATATTAGAATAGAAATAGTAAATTATTATATAGTCTAGAGTAAATAATTATAAAATATATTAGCATAGATAAAATTAAAATATTGCAAATTATCAAATTAGGTAAATTTATTTTGATTCTAATATTATATAGGCTATAATAAGAAATTGCAAGCTATAATTTGTAATACAAAGTTAAAGTTACAAAAGTATTACAAATTAAAGTTTATAATATAAAGATAAGACTGCAAGCTATTTTTTTGTAATATAAAGACAAAACTGCAAAAGTATTGTAGATTACAATTTATAATACAAATATAAAATTACAGATTACAATTTTTAGCATAATAAGATTATAAGTTACAATTTATGAAGATACAACTAAGGTATTTATATATTTAATTAGTTCATAGATATTATTTTATATTGTTAGCCACAGTTCATACTGTGTCTTAAATAATCTTCAACTATGCTAAATATCATACATGTTAAATATGTAATATATGTATTATTTGATCGACTTTATAATACATGTATCGAATAGTTTACCTTTTAATATAAATATTATATAGTTTACTTTTCATTACTTATATTACTTTTATTATATATACTTATTGAAAGGTGTAGTATAGTATTAGTTAACTATTTTATATAAATAATCCTATAAGTTAACCTTAAGTCAACAGAGTTCGATCAGATAGTTTTTTGAATAAGTCTTAAGACTAGACTTATAATTCTACAGTTAATAAAGTTACTATTTTACACTTTCAACCTTCTTCTCGTCTTCATTATAGGATTGATTGTGATAACCTACTACACAAGTGAATCATGATAATAAATTGTTTTATTTATTAATCGTTAATTTTTCTTAAAAAAGGCCTTTGAAATAATTGTGTTATTAAGTTTATTAATTTTGTTAACTTGGTTTGAGACGATTCTAGGTCTAACAATATATAATTTATGTAACTTAATTTGAATAAAAAATACTATTTATTTAATAAATAATTTTTTATCAATAAAATACACAGTATTTATAACTATTTAACATTTAATTAAATTATTATTGTATTTGTTAATTATTTTCTAAGTTTTAAAGTGATTATTAGAAAGCAATGATTTATTTTTACTCATAAAATCTATAATATCAAAAAGTGATGACTTATTTTACTTATAAAATCCATAATCTATAAAAATTAATAATAAAAAATGAGATTAATAAAATATAAAAATACTTAATAATTAATTTACTTTGCATTAACTTTTTCATTTGAAATAAATTAAAATGAATAATCAAACTACTAATCTAAAATACTTAGAAAGTAAAATAGTAAAAAGAAAAAACACTTAAAGAATATATAGTATGACTTAAGTATGAATATAAAAAAAAATATTAAAAGAGAGCTAAAAAAATAAACAAAGTAAAAAATATGTATTTTATAAAAGTCAGAAAATAAAAAATTCCAATAAAGTAATAAAATCTATTGATAAATATGAGAAGAAACTTATTTATAAATTAAAGTATAAGTATATAATATATAATAGTAAACAAATCTAACCTATTAAAAAGCATTAAAGTAGAATTAATTTTTTATAGATAACTCTATTATACATATTCTAAATAATTAAAAAGGAAATAATTTTTAAATACAATACATATTCTAATAAAATGTGATAATATTAATAAAATTATTTAAATATATTTAAATCATGAATAGTCTAATAGAAAAAATTCTTATTATATATATAAGTAATTATAATTTAAAAAAAGCCAATTCTAATATAATAAAAAGTCTTGAAACATAATTATTGCTAGCTAAAGATATGCTTATTATTTTAATAATATAAATAAAATTAGTTAATAGTTTAATAAGAATAATACAAAATATCATATTTGTTAAGAATAAGAATTATCTTTTCTTTCTATAACAATACTTATTAGCTTTAAAAAATATGAAATTTCCCTATTTTTAACTCAGAAGATATTAAAGTTATTCTTATTAAGCTTATTAAATAGATATAAATAAATATAAATAAAATATAATATCCATATTTACAGGTTCTAATATATCTTATATAAATTATCACAGTTCATAAAAGTTAAAGGCTTACCTTAATAAAGATTAAAATATATCTCAAAAATAAAGAGTTTATAATTAGTCTTTCTTTTATTATAGTATTTTAAGTATATTCTCTTAATAATATTATTTTAAGGGTTTAACTTCAAAAAACTTTAGTTTTTAAAGAATATAAGAAAGAAAATTTAAAAAGGAATAACTGCTAACTTTTCTAATAACTAAATAATAATAAATATATATACTATAGTGTTAATGTATATACATAAAGAATAAATTATAAATTAAAACTTTATATTATATTATTATAAAACTTTATTATATTATGTAATTAAAATATAAAATAAAAAATTTTTTTAAAAATATAAAATCACAAAATTTCAATTTTTATTGTTTTATCTAATAAAAATTATTTTTTTATTTTATAAAATTGAATAGATTTTGTTTTATCAAAAAATCAAGTATATAGAATGTAATTTACAGAATAAATAGGCGAATATTTGAATATTTATATCATTGTATATAAAATTATATAGTTTTTTATTTTGTTTTAAACTAATAATACTATAAAATAAAGTTAATAAATAATATTGGTTTATAAATGAACAATTTAAAGTAAATTACCTAAATATTTTGAATTATATTATATACTATTTATAAATTTTCTTTACAAATGAATAATTATTAAATCAGTAAAATAAATTAAATTTTTTAATATATATATTGGAATATAATTTTTGCATAATTCATTATTTAAATTCTTAATAAATCAAAATTTATGTATCAATTGGTTATAAAAATATTTGTTTCTTTTGTTCTTATATTTTAAAATACCTAAAATAAAAAAGATAAAAAAGAATTTATAAAACTGATGATTTTTTTTGCAAAATCTCTTAAAGATTCACCTTTTTTTGCAAAACTTTTAGAGAATCGCAAATTTTTTGTGAAATCTCAGAGATTCACTTTTATCTGTAAAACTTTTAAAGAATCATAAATTTTTTGTAAAATCTTACTTTTATTTGTAAACTCTTAGAGAATTTTAAATTTTTTGCGAAATCTCTTAGAGATTTGCCTTTATTTATGAAACTTTAGAGAATCACAAATTTTTTTGCAAAATCTCTTAAAGATTTACAATTATCTGCAAAACTATTAATAATTCTTAAATTATGAGTCACATGATTTTATATCAACTTATGAATTAGGTAGTTTTAAATCTATAAATAAATATTCAGTTTTTTATGAATTATTTGAATTATTTAAAAATTTTATTATGTAACTTGTCCTACTTTAATATATAAAAAATATTCTTTTAGCTATATTATATTAAATGTTCTAATTGGTTTATTTTTTATTTTTTCAGTTATTTTCCTCCTTCTATTACAAAGAGCCCATATAATCATGTAAACTAAGAATCATAGAAATTTCAATTTAATAATACAGTCAATTTTTGTTATAATAAACTCTATGTCTTAGATCTTGACTTCACTATAAGACTATAGTAAAGATTTTAAGAGATTTGATTAATCAATTTACTATAACAAGAGTATTTTTATTATATTTATTCAAAAATTTGTTATATCAAGTGTTCGCTATATTAAGAGTTAACTGTAATTAAAATTAGTCTTAAAAAGCTATAAAATAAGTAAAAATTTATCAAAATTGGATTAAAAGAAGCTAAAATAGCTTTAAAAACTAGTAAAATTTTAATTATAAGAGATCTTGAATAGATTTAAAGTCAATTTGAAGAAAGTATTTATAAGTGAATTTTAAAGATCTGATTACCTAAAATAGATAAAAAAAACTATTATTATGTTAAAAAATAAAGTTATTTATGAAGTTTTAAAGTATAAAATTTAATATAAAAGATTATTAATTACTTTTGAAATATGATTAGTCAGTCAGAAAATTCTAAACTAATACTATCAGATTCAAAAACATTAAGAACTTCAAAATGAACTAAAATTTGTAAAATTTTGTTTACTAGAAATGAATTAGCTTTGTTAGTTAAAAAAATTTTTATTATAAATTTGATCAATTATAAATTGATTTTATAATATATAATATTTCATTATAATGAATTTTGTTATATTATTTTATATTTGTTATATTTAATAAAAAAATTAATTTTATATAAAGTCAAATAAATTTATTTCAAATAAAAATATATCTAAAATTGATTAATATAATTAAAAGATTTTAATTTTTATTTGCATAAACAAATTCATAAGATACTTTTATTTTATATACTCTATATATATAATATTCTTATTATATATATTTATTTAAAACTTTTATATAAATTTTTAAATTTTCAAATAGTTAGATCTATAGATGATCTATTTAAATATTTATAAAATTTTGTAATAATCATATTTAATTATATATATAAAAAATTTTTTGAAAAAATATAAAAACTTTTAGATTCTTATATTTAAGCTTTTTTTTTTATTTAATTTTATTATTTATTTTGTTATTATTTTATTTATATTTTAATTACAAATTTATTTTAATATATACTAAGGAAATAGAAACTGTTATTAAGTCTAAAACAATTTTAACTAAAAATAATTTATACTGATATTTGCTTTATCTAGGATTTTTGCAATTATAAAAGTCAATTAATATTACTCAATTATTGAGTGAGCAGATACCAGGACATTTTTTTATCATATGTAATCTTATACTTCATTTTGGATTAATAATTATATATTATAATTAATCTTGATCTAGTAATTCTAACCTATTTGAATATATCACTATTTTAATAGTATTTTATTAGACTAGTTTAATCCAGTAACTAACATCAAGTTTGAAATATCAAAATTTGAAAGTACATCTTGATTTATAATAAATAATATATCTAATAATTAATAAATTGATACATTACATATTTCTTATAGTTTTATTTATATATTACCATTAAAAATTTTTTTATTTATAATCACATTTAATAGTCATTGAATATAAGATATCTTAAATGTGTAATTATAAAGAGAATTACCTGTAGTTATAAATAATATCTAAAATAGTATATTCATTATTATGCTTAAAGGCTTAATTGACTGCAATATATAAAAGACTAGGATTTAAAAAACTTTAAAGAAATAGATCAATTAGAATACTAGAACTAATACTATAATAATCATTTATAATAGAACAATATGAAAAGAATTTCTATTATATATAAATATTCAAAATTCTTTATTTGTAAAATAGCTAATTCAATTTGAAAATTATAATTATAATTAATTTAGATTAGTTCTAATCCTTTGAATCTTTAATTTATAGTTGCAGTATTATTTACAATATTAAACACATAATATAAGATTTAAAAGGAGAATATATTAACTCTAGAGTGTTAAAAAATCAAATAAGATAAAATTGAACTGAATTAATCATTAAATCACTTTAATAATAGACAAATTGTTAGAATTTCAGAATAATATTAGCTTATTTACAAATGATAAATATTGAATAAAAATATTAGAAGGGTATGTTCAAATTAAATACCAAATTGGTAATGCATAAGAATAAATAAAGCATGATAAATAAGATTTAAAATACTTAAAAAAAACTAAATCATTGAGATAAATATAAAAAATGCAATCGTATCAATTATGTGATCATATAACAGTTAACTATCACATATATAATATCAGTCATATTTATATATGAGCTGTATCACAAATCTGACACACACTTCAGACATATTCAAGGAGGCAGTTATATGCTATTCTAATCATATTTTTAGCTGTTAGAAAATTATGTGATCATATATTTATATTAATTAGATATTATTGTGTTATAAAGAGCTGATGAGAAAAAGGGACAGAAATAAAATTTCGGTAAATTTGAAGATATGAGTAATTGGTTTAAAATAAAGAATTCAGTAGAGATTTAAAAGAAATAACAAATGAAAGGAGATATGTTAGTAGAACTCAAGTTTAATAGTCAAAAAATGCTCTGTTTACCATATTTATTCAATTAGATATCTAATAATCGATCTGATGCATAATTTGTTTTTAGGAATTACCTATTAAATTATAAAAAGATTGTAAAAAAATAACAAAGAAAATCTCAAATTGATGAAAGCAAAATCAAAATTTTAGCTAATTTAAGTAAAATATCTTATAAAATAGAAACTGGAGAGGGATTGATTTTAGAATATGTCCTACCTCTATATAAATGCTAATGTATTTCACATTAAAAAATGGCACATTATACCAGTTGGTTTCTGTAATCAGATACCGGACTTTCAGATATATTACCGGGAATTTAGATGAGATTTATCAATAAATTAGATCTGAGTCTCGAAATTTACCAGTTATGGTTATAGGAAACAATTTATTATAAAATACCGAAAAATTGAGTCAGGGTTTCAAAAATTACTGGGCTATCAGACATTATTAAAAAAATATTAATAAATACTGTGAAAAAAATCAATTAAATTTAAAAATAGTGGCTAAATTAAATACATCCATCGGAAATAAATAAACAATTAAAATAAAAAAAAATTAAAATAATTACTGTATATTGAATATTAATAAATCGCAGTATCAAAAAAAAAAAAATTCAAAATTCGCGGGGTATATTAATATTTATTTTAAATTTATTAAAAATATGTTAAAATCTTACGTTTTTTCCCGTCGTGAGGCATCGTCCGGGTAGAATTGCTAGTAATTTAAAATATTATGTTTTAATATATGATAAAAAAAAAATGAATTTAATAATAAGAAAAAGAAGATACAGTATCTTTAATATAATTATTTTAAGTCAATTGATTAAATGATTAACATAAAAAACAGATCTAATTATTAGTTTAAGCTTAAAAGTTTATATTAAGCATCAAAATGTTTATTGGTCAGATTTTGTATTACCTTAAAAACCTGATTTCCTCCTCGAAAACGATTTCGATCTCTCGGAAATATTTCTTCAACAATGGCAAGTAATTTATCAATCTTTTAAATCAATAAATTTATAAATTTGCCTTTATAAGTGACAATTTATAAATTTTGTATAGGAATTTATTGTGCTTTTTCCAGAGTTGTTTTAAGAAACTTTTGTTTTTAATTTAGAGTTTACAAATTACACCTGCTATCGAAAAACAAAAAGGTATACCAAAAAAGCAAGGGTTGTCTTTTACATTCTTTCGTTACTCTAATATTTCTTTTCTGGCTAATATAGCACACAAAGCACCAATATGGGCGGTTCGCTGGTCACCAACCGGCAATGTGGTTGCTTCCGGGGGTTTAGACAATGAAATCAAAATTTGGTTTGCTCTCTTTTCTTGTTACATGTATTATAATAAAACAAATATTAAGATAAATTCTCTCTTTTTTAATCAGGGATGCAGAAACTGGAGACTATTATCGTACTCTCGAGGGACATATATTAGCTATTACGGGTTTAGATATCAATGCAACAGGCGAAGGTAAGTAATTTAATCATAAAAATGATATAGTTTTTTTTCAATCATTTTAAAATTTTTTAATTTTAGCTCTCATCTCAATTTCATTCGATAATACTATTAAAAAATGGAGTATATTAGAAGGTGTTTTGATAAATGACATAGAAACCAAACCAGGTACAGTAATACATTACTTATAACTTTCTATTTTTAAAAAATTTAACAATTACTTTATATCCTTTGTTGCAGGGAAAGTTTGTTGTGGACAATATACCAAAGATGGTAATTACTTCGCCACTGCATCACAACAGGGAACTATTGATCTCAGAAAAGATTCCAATCTTGAAGAAATCATCAGAACATATACTTCTGAGGGAAAATATGGTTTATGTTGCCGATTCGTATCCTTCCATTGTTTTTCTTTCTTTTTTTTTCTTCTTTTTCCGACCTTTTTTTTTCTTAACTACTTTTTGGGGGGTGTCTGAAGAGTCCTGATAACACTGTTCTGGCACTTGGCACTGATAACGATAAAATTTATTTGTTTGATGTTGAAAGTGCGAGAATGGTTCATAAATTGACTGGGCATTCAGGAAATCCCATACGTTCTTTGGATTTTACTTCGGATGGAAAACATCTAATTTCTGGATCTGACGACGAAACCATCAATATATATGATGTGTATATATATATATTTTTTATCATTAAATTTATGTTTGATATATTTATTATGTAATATTAATAAGTTTTTGATAAATTTTCTAGGAAACATGGTAATCAAATATCAAAATGTACTGGGCACGAAGGATATGTTATGTGCGTTGCGGCTGCTGGTGATAATAAACATTTTGTAAGCGGGTAAGTATAAGTAATTTAAATACAATTTTTTTTTTTACAGATTATTTATTTAATGTGTTATTATTAGATCATCTGATTGTAAGATTAAATTATGGCAACTTCCTGAAAAAAATGAGAAAGCGCAACTTGTTGAAACAATTGAAGAGCATAAAGAAGCGGTAGATTATTTTTTAGAGATTTTATTTTTTTACATAATCGACCTACTAAAACTTGATTTTTTAATAAAAAAAAAAGGTTTCTTGTATTTCTTGGAATCCAGATGGTAATAAATTTGTAATTGGTACTGATAATTTTTTACTGAAATGGTATAGTGCCATTTAAAACAATAAAGGTAAGTAAATTTATTGCGCAACTATAAAGTTATGTGTAATAATTAATACTATTATACAAATTAACGTGTAATTTATTAATTAAATAGATTTATGTTTATATTAATACTAATTAAAGCCAGTTTAAGATACATGCCTTTTATATCTTATTAGCTGGTTAGGATTTTCTTAAATGTGCATCTCTTTTACATTGAATGAATTATATGATCAAAATTTACGAGACGTTCAATGACTAAAAAAAAAAATAGATCAAAATTCATTTTTTGAAGTTTTATCTTTAATTGTACCAGAATTTAAAATTTCATTATAAAATCTACAACAAATGTTTGCTATCAAAGAATTTTCTTCTTTTCACAAATAAGTACATGGTTAATGCTTCATTCAATTCATGAATGTAAATAAATTATCCCGATAATCTTGCTTTCTTATTTGGACTAGTTTCCTTATTTTCTTCAGATCTTCCTTCACTTCCGCCTTCATTAGTTGTTTCATCGGTTTTACGTTTCTTTTCTTCATCCTTATCCATATCCATATTTGTACTTATTACATTGGTTTCATCAGTCAAGTTGTCATTGCTACCTTCTATATTATCTTCAATATTAGCAGCAACTTTTCTTTTGATCAGGGATGTTATATCATTTATAGGTATATTAGATGTTGATGATGACGGACCAGTATTTGTTACGGTACTACTAGATTCAACTGAGGGAGTTAGCATTTTAACATATTCAGCAAGTGCTATTTCGCTAGGTGTCGGTACTGCTTTTTCACGATTGATTTTTGCAGTATTTAACTCTTCGATCTTTCCAATATAAACAGTTAATAAAAATTAAAGTGACAAATTAAGAAGAATATATAATATAAAGTTATACCTTGGCTTCCATTTCTACAAGAAATTGATCAATTTCATTCAATTTTTTCTCGGTTTCTTCTGTACTATCATCATCACTTTTAACTACTTGCTTCCCTTTACCATAAGTTTCTTGAACGGAAGCCAATTTGTCTTGTAATTTTTTTTTGCACTTATTTAAAACTTCCATAGCTTGTTCGACATGCTCAATGGCTTGATCATTTTGGCTCTCTTCAGTACTTGCAGATAAAGCTAAAGCCAATCTCCAATGAGTATTTTAAAAGGTCAAGGACGTAATCGGTATTGTGTTGAGGCAAATAATTTAAAGATTTGAGTGAAAAGGATATGCTTCAGTTAATTCCATATTATCCTCTGATAATATTTCTGATTTCACTTTCACTGCTTCTCTATAATCCATTACTGCTTGATCAAAATTTTCTATCATTCGCAAAGGTAAAATGAAATATCAATTTTTTAAATATTAAAAAGATCATATTTGGAAGTTAATAATATTTTGATTTCAAACCTTGTTCAAGTGAAATATCTCCCAATTTCATGTGTACTTCGCCAAGGCTTACTTTTGCCTCGTCAGTATTCAGATCCAAATAAATATCTCGAGCAATAACTAAAATATCATTTGCAACATTTAAATCATCATCTTGACCTGTTTGTGATTCGTTTGCTGTTTCCATATGACTTTCGCCTTCATCGAGCTCCTGCTCTAGAACCTCAGATATTTCTTCCGTTTGCCCTTCTACCATTTCATCTTCAAAACCGGGTTCCCCTTCGAAATAAAGATGAGATTTATTATTGGATTGGAGTTCATCTAAAAGATAAAATATATATATATATTCAATCAATTAATCTGATTAAATCTTCCATATTATACTAAATATAATGAATTTATGTAAACCTTCTTGAATTTCTAATGCAATCCGTTTTTCTAACGTATTATCACCAAGGACAGAGGATTGATATATGAAATTTTCAATCAACGCTCGTCCATAATTGAAAAGAACATCGGCGAATTCTTTTGAACGACCATAATGTAGCTCTCTAAGAAAATTAATTCACGAGAAAAAATATATATATATATATGATATAAAAAAAAAAAAAGAACACTTGCTAAATAACTTGCCGCTTATCGGTATCAAAAGTATTTTTATTTTAGAAATAACTCGTTTCTTTAGCTACGCGTCAAAAGCTATGAAACTTTAATGAAAGACACCTAAATACATACGCAAGTTGAGAAGCTTCTTCATATTTAAGCACTGCCGTTTCGTATTCCCTTAACTTAAAAGCCTTGGTTCCTTCTTCAGTTAAAAGTTTAATTGTATCCGGAAGTGAAAGACTTTGTGATAATGAAGCACTTTGTGGTAAAAGTTCAAAATGAACCTGTGCAGAAGAAGTCTCTTCGATGGGAAGTTTGGAGGAGTTACTCATATTTGAATCAAACTTTTAAGAATGTGTTCAAAACTACTTAGATGAGATAAAAGCTAGCACAATCGAGACAAAATACCCGTTGTTATGATATCAAGTATGTTGGATTTTTGATCACCAAAACATTTATATACGGCGGTAAATAAACCTACATCCCAGAGGATGTTACTGATTGGATAATTTCTACGTAATTTTAATGTCCAACTAAAAGCATCATGGAGTCTTAAATAAGAATATTAAAATTTAACCTCCACGAGTTTGAGGACAAAAAGCATTTCAAAAAAAAGACAATGTGGGTAAATCATTCCTTATATGCAGGATGAGTGGCGCAGCATTTACATATAAAAACTCATTTAATGGACTTTTTTTTAAAAAAACTTTAAATTTTCACCATGAATCGTTCTCTTATCAATACTTTAAGACGAACAAACCTTCATAGAAATAATTTAATAATATTCTCAAGAAATTCTTTTATTTATTCGAGATATTTTTCTACAACAAAAAATCCTAAAACAAACGAAATAACTACTACAACCAAAAAATATGAACAAGCTTCAAATCGCGAGGTTACTTGGTCAAAAAATCAAAGAACAAGGAAAGATGCTATGATAGGACCTCGTTTTGAACAACTTGATCTTGAAGCACAGGTAAATATATAATCTTTGTATATAAATTTATTATTATTTTTGTTTTTTAGAAAAAAAATTTATATATGTATACATTTGTATAGCCGAGGCCTTTGGCTGCAATTGAATTAATTGCTGAAGAGCCAATTCATTATGTAGAAGGAAGGATTGCAGTTTGTCATGGAGGTAAATTTTTTTAAATTATGATTATAAAAAAAAAAGAAAAAGTAATTAATATTTTTTTTTTTTAGGTGGAGGTGCTTTAGGCCATCCACAAATTTATATAAACTTGGTATAGTATCATTTATATAACATCAATTTGATTTAATTCTTACACCTTTGATTACAACTTTTTTCCATCTAAAGGATCAACCAGGAGCTCATTCTTGCGGATACTGTAAGTGATTCATTTTGTTTCTATTTATATCTTTTATTATACTTTAAAAAAAAAATTTTTCATTTTTTTAATAGGTGGAATAAGATTTGAACGAAAACATCATCATTAATATTTTATATCAATTGGTAATTTATTCAATTTAATAAATAAAATTTTTATTATAACAATATTCTCAAGTTGATATCTTTTAGTCACATCAATCATAAATTATATATGAGATTTGTGAAATTAAAAAAAAAAGATAATTCATGTAATTTACTTATAATTTTTAATCAAAAAAAAAAAAAGTTTTAAATCAAAATAAAGGATAATATGAATACTTTATGCTAAGATATAAAGATAATAATGATAATAATGATAAATGATAATAATAATAATGATAAAATAATAATGATAATAAATGATATAATAAAAAAAGAAAAAAGAAATCCTATCTTATGATCATATACCCGAGTCATATAATTAAGTCGAGAGAAAAATTGATTTTAAGAGAATTTCTAAAAAAATATATTCAGATATTCTATTAAATCTGCCCTTGATCAAACAAAATATTATCTCGTTTGGTAAATCGCTTTAAATAAATTCTTATTTTTTTTTGGTGTTTGGCCCTTTTACCTTAGGTATCGAAGAAATCAAATATATTAATTACTTGAAATATAAAACTTTAACGTAAAAGGAGAAATTCATCTTACTTCACAAATTTTAGGTGAATCCAAAACCCCAACAGCACCGCTAATATGTAAAAGTACGTACTTTCGATCTGGAGAATAAAATAATAAAATAAAGTCTTTACTAAATAAGCGATTAGCTTATAAAAAGTGTTATTAAAATCTATTGATTACCCAAGTTTTATTCAAAGAATTATTATAAAAAAAAAATTCTCAAATACGTATCAATGATTTTGCTAGTTAATCGTCATTATATACAAATGAAAAGGGAGGGACAGCGGTTATCGAGCAAAATTTTAGTAAATTCGCATAATTAACTTGATGGTAACAGGCGTTATAGAAATTTTTGTTTTTTTTTGCACATAAATTTTGGTTTTCTTCTTTGAAGTCCAATAGGTTAGGTATAAAAGGTTCATTGTAATTAAAAAGAAAATCATTTGGTCAAATAAGATATAGGTACATGAAAATAAGTCAAAAATTCAGAATTCTTCACAATCAATCTAAAGAAGTCGAAAAAAGGTGGAAGTAAAAAGTGAAATAAAGAAATGTTCAAAAAGATATTACTATGACGTAAACTAATCGCGCTGGATCTATTCAAAATAAAAGACAAAAAAAAAGGTACAATAATATTTAAAGATAACATATTAGAAATACATTATGTTACAAGAATTGAAATATTCCGGATATAAAACTACGCACAAAAATAAAATAAAAACCCACCCTTTAACCCACCAAAAATCTCACCTAATGAAATGCCGCTATTTGACAATTATTACGATTTTAAAAATTATTGTTTATCGCCAACTTCAGCACAACCATCCTTATCACTGCCACCATCAACATTTAGTTTCTTTTGAACTAATTCACTCAATTCTTCTGTAGGATCATTACTACCTCCAGAGTTAGATACATCCTTATTGGTGTTATCTGACTGATCTGAGATTACTACAGCGGCAGCCGCAGGCTGCCCTTCTGTTCCTTGATGTTGTTGCGGTAAAACCGGTCCAGGATAAATCGGTTGAAAATATCTTGCCGCAGCATATTGAGGACCGAATGTTGGAGAGATTGAACCAGGTGGAAAAGCACTATGTGTTGCGTATAGTGAATGTAATAAACAGTAAACTATTGAAAAATCATTGCACTAAAAGTGTGTTTATCTTACCCAGCAGGTTGAACTCCCTCTGGGAAATACTGAAGGTAAGCACCAGGTCCTGGTGGTGATCCAGGAGCGGCCATTCCCAGCATATGCTCAGGAGTAACAGGAACTTGAGACATAATTTGCTATATATTAGGATAATATAAATTAGTGTATGATGGAACATTTGAGCCGTGTGTCTTATTAAAACCCGGTAAAATTATACTAACTCCGCCTAATGATGCAAACTCGCGTGCTCTCCACATCCGTTTTTTGGCAGTTTGTCCTTTCAACTTCTTTTGTGCCAATGAATCAGCAAAACGAACTTGCAAAGGTAAGCCCGCTCCAGGAAGTTGATGTCCATTGAATTTTTGAATGATAGCCAAAGCAGAATCACGATCTTCCATCCTTACGCATAAATAATAAGTTTCAGAAGTTAATATTGACATAATATGATAGTACTCGGGTTATTTTGTTTCCGGATCACTCTGAACATCATTAGGATCTGATGAAGAATTTAACCAATTATTTTATTGGTTGTACAAACATAAATTTGATTGGATGAAATTTACAGGACATAATTAACTAGGCTGATCCGGAACAATAAATTGAACAGATAGCCGCAACAAATGAAATTAATCTTTTCTGCAATCCATAAGATTCCTAATCTCGATGTCGCTCATAATTTTGCAATTTCGCAACTGAAGGAAGTAAAAAATTCGAATGAAAAATACCTGGCAAAACCAACGCCACGACTTGTTCCATTAGTGTCTCTGAGTATCCTGTTAGAAACAACTTTGTGAGGATGGAATAGCTCCTCAAGTTGCTGTTGTAGGAAAACAACAACAATCAGTTGGCGTTTTTAGGTATTGCTATAATCAAAATAATATGCATTTGCTCTAAACCTGTTCATTCATGTCCAATGGTAAGTTTGACAAATATATATTTGTTGAAGCCAAATCCTGAAGATTTTTCAATCTTGTACTAAAAGATTCCTATTAATTAACAAACAAACAAGCAAGCGAATAAACAAAATCATTTATTAAAATTGCAAATTAATCATAATTATTAGTAAACTTCATACAATTAAATGTAAAAAAAAAAGATAATAAATAAGAACCGCAATCATGCTTGTTACACTCACATAACCAACCTTAGCGAAGGAAACTTGCAATCCCAATCGCGTTAATTGTTCAATGGCATGTTTGGCTTGATCTTCAGTTTCATACATCACGAAGCCATAGCCTTTACAATCACCTTGTTTTTGATCGATAATAGCCTTTGAAGAAGTGATGGCACCATATCTATTAAAAAAAAAAAATTATTATTAAAATATATATTTCATATTTCGACTCTAATATATTTATAATGAAATGATATAATATGCTTCATACAATTCCTTTACAAAACAAAAAAAAAATCGGTATAGAAATAATTATAATTTGCATGTTCTATGATTTAATCTGTAAATATTTGTAATTATACTAGCAAGGTGGGTAATGTGATATCATCCAAATCAATTTTGTTTATAAAATCGAGAACTTACATGGAACACATAGAATGTAAAGATTCATCGGTGGTGGTATGTGGTAAACCACGAATATAAATATTAGTGGTCTTTGTAGGATTATTAAAATTAGGGAGATTGGGAATTTGATTAGAACCAGAATTTCTTCTGCCATAATTATAATGAGTTGCTTGAGAACGATTGATTCCACGACTACTATTTAAAGGACCAACTTTAGGTGAGGGAACTCCTGGACCGGGAAGATATTGAGGAGGTGGAGAGTTAGGAGCAGAGGATGAAGTATGTGAAAGGGTAGGGGAGAGTGTGTGCAACATCCCGTAAGGAGATTGCGGTGAATATAAATATGGATGCATTGGGGGTGAATGAATTATTCCGGTTGGGCCAACTTGAGGAGACGTAGGATAATAAGCTATTGGAGGACTAGTAGCAGTAAAATAAGGACTCAAAGGTTGTGGAGCTAGGGACGGAGAAGTTTGACCTTGAAGAGAGGGTGTTCCAGAATATGCAGTACCATAATCAGCGGAATAGAATTGAGAATACTGCGGATGCATTCCATATTGACCATACGCAGCGAAAGCGTTAGGATCACTAACATCATATCCTGCTGCCATAGCAGCTTGGTATGCCTCAGCAGCGATAGCGGTTTGTTGGTCTACATAACTTTGAGCTGCACCATTGGTATAATAAAAATTTGGTGTCGGTGATAAGGGAAGGGAAACGGCAGGATTTGGTGTAGCATTCGAATTATATTCTCCGTGCGCAGTTGTTTTACCGTTATCTTTCTTTTCAGAGTTTGTTTCTTTTGAATCGTTTCCGGCTGAAGGAGCATTCGTGTTGACATCGATTTGTTTACTTGTTTCCGTAGCCACGGAGTTGGAGGCATCTTTTTGTGTAGTCATTATTTGATAAAGTCCTTTTTTGAAAAGTGTGTGTCAAATATTAGAAGATAAAGTAATAGTCGTCGTCTCAAAGACCGTAGATGTATTTTCCCGAAATTTATCTCTTTTTTAAAGAAAACCTTAATATTATGGTTTTTCCTTTCTTTTTGTCTTTACGAAGTTAAACTCGATGATCAGAATTTTAAATTAGATCTTCGGTTTAAATGTAAAATAGTAAATAACAGCCGCTTAGTTCCGTCACTATAATTTTTTTCTAAATCGTTAAAAAAAAACTAGTAAAAAAAATAACTCCGAAGATTCCTTGGACGGCTTAGGGACAGTCTTTTAGGTCGTCCACTGAAGAGAAAAGTGGGGGCAAGCTGAGGGTGCTGAGTGGGGACGTTAAATCGGAGCCCACCACAGTCAGTGGAAAAAAAAAAAGTGCGTAAAAATTCAACGATTAAATTGTATTCTTTTCCTGTTTGTGAATTGTGGCTATTAATGCGGAATTGATTTACATGAAAATTTCCAATTGTATATCCCTACTTTTTTTATCCGTTTTTAAGGATGTATCATATTATTAATAACCAGCCATAATATATTTAAAATATATTAATAAAAGTATAGAAATATAAACTTTTAGTATATAAAATTATTCTTTACCTTCTTTAATTTTTTTTTATAGTAATTTTTAATATCTTTCTTATAATAAATTAAGATACTACTTTACTAAAATTATATCTTCATTTATAGTATTTTATTGCTTATAAAATTGTAAAAAATTTGATATTCAGTTTACTATATTAATATTTTATAATTCTTATAATAAATTTTAAAAATAATTTTTTGCTATATATAATATTAAAATTTTAGTAAAATAATATTATATAGACATTATCTCTTAGATTATAGGGGTTTATAAGCAAATTTACCTGCTTATTTAATAAATTTCCTTTTAATTTCCTTTTACAAAAATAAAATTTTTTTAAATTAATTTTATAAATATATATATATTATAATAATTTTTATTTTTTAAATTATATACTGTAATAAAAAATTTAAAGTTTATTTATAAGCTAAAAATTTGTAATTTTTAAAAAATTTTTTTATTAATCTTTAACAAATTTATTAAAATTTACTTTTAACAATATTATTAATAATAGAATATTATAAACTTTATTATGTAATTAACTTTATTTATTATAATTTTTATGATTATTATAATTTATATTAGTAATAAAATGATTAATTAATTCGTAAACATATGAGTCTCTAAGAAATTTTTAAAAAATTATTACAATAAATTTTTAATACTTAATTTTAAAAAAACTTCTTATTAAACTTAAAATTTCTTCTAAATAAATTAATAAAATATTTATTAAACTATATTTTCATATAATTATTAATTTGAAATATAATAAAAATTTATAAATAATTTATATTAAATAATACAAAAATTTTCTAATATATACTCACATAAAAATTGAGTTAATATATGATTAATCCTTTTCATTATATTTATACTTTAAAATGATAGACTATTAAATATTATAAGTTAATTTAAATATTATTAAAAGCTATAGAATACATTTTGTTAATTAATAAAATTAATAAATTAGAAATAAACTATTATACAAATATTTAAATTTAAATTAAATAGATAAATTAATAAAACTATAATAGAACAAAATTTTAGCATCAATAAAATTGATTTAATAAGCTAGAATAATAGTAATAAAATTTATATTTAAAGAACTATATATAAACATAAAAATAGAACCAAAATATGAAAAAGGAGAAGATAATTAAGCAAAAATTTATGTAAATAATCTATTAAAAGATATGTAAATATTTATTTTTTAACAAATATTTAAAATTATTTAATAAAGAAATTATTATTAGATCATTATTAATAAATCTATAGTAAAATAAAAAAGTGTTTGTAAAGTAAGCTGATTATTAATAATAAAAATAGGTTAAATTTTCAAATAATATAGTCAAAAATAACTTTAATATTCCTTTTAAAAGATATAATTTTTTATAATTAATTAAAGAAAAATAAGTAATATTAATAAGTTAAAAAAGATCTATATCAACTAAAGCAACATAATAAAATCTTTGAATAAAAAGTAATATTTGATTTTTTTATAATGTATTATCAAATAACAATTAAGACAAGCATTAAATATAATTATTCTTCTTTATAATCACATCTCTCAAGACTAAAAATAAAAAAATGTAATTATAACAAATAGTGACTATATAAAAAGAATTTATATATTATTACTAAGTGTTAATTCTAAAAAGATATGGCTATAAAAATATTAGAATTATAAAGGAGTTTTTTTATATAGTATTAATAGATATTAGTTCTTATAAAATATATATTTATAATGAGAAATTTATATAATATGATTATATAGAAGATAATTAGAAATGCTAATAGTCATGATCATGATTGGTCATAATTAATTATAATTGTGACCAATATCAATTAGTCAAAAGCTTCTGACTGACTGGTTGACTAACTGATTCTAACTAATTTTGACTAATCAATTGACTGACTGACTTGAAACTTAACAATCATATTTTAAATAGTAAAAATATTTTGTATTAAAATTAACAAAGTAGTTTAAAAAAGTATCATATTAGTATTATTAAAGTAAGAATCAAAATTATAATATTTAGCTAAATTAAAACTTTCTATTAAACTAAAACTGCTTAATTATATAACTATTAACTAGTCAGTTAACCAGTCAGTTAAAATCAATCAGTTAATCAGTTGATCAATCAAAATTTTTTGATCGACCATTGATCAAATATAACTGACTGTTACTATCATTAAAGGTAACTATAAAGAAAGACAATTATATATATTATTCTTGATAAAAAACAGTAAGTATTTATTATATTATTAAAAATAAAGTATTGAAAAATAATTTATTTGAAAATCTAAAAATTTTATTAGTTTATTGAATCAAAATATAAAAAGTTATCATAATTACTATTGAAAAAGTAACTTAATTATTCTTTTTAAAAGAATCTACAGGAGACAAAATTTTGTATTCTTGTGAAATATATTTAAAAATAATATATTAGTTTTTAGTCTATTTTAATAAATAAAATTATCTAAAATTATTACTTTTAATAATATAAATCATTTGAAAGAATTAGACTAACAGCTTTATAGTTAATAAAATTTTTAAATACAAAGTTATATAATTTACTCTTCTCTATTATTTTTTAGAATTATTACTTAAAGTGCTCAGCTTAAACAATATATAATTTATTTAAATTTATTTAAAAAGAATAAAAGTATATTAATTAGTCTTTTATTAATATATAATAATAAAATTAAAAATAAAGGTTGATTTTAATATTGATAATTTATAAGATTAAAAATTCTGTTGAATATCTTAATGTACTGCTTAATTGAAAAATAATATTATTATATCATACATATACTTTTCCATCCTTCTGTTACTTTATTTATTGATATTCTATCTAATATATTAGAATCAATGATAGTTTATTTTTTTTTACGATGTGGTATTATCAGTAACTTTATTAAATTTATATATAAAAAAATACAAAGTAAATCAAAAATAAATCTATGCTAAATACTAGTTATCCCTTATAGTTATATTGCAAATCTATTTAAATTAACCTATCATCATCTATTCTCTAACAAATTCACTAAATGTATATCTAATAAAATTTATCATTAACGAGGGAAGAAAAAGAAAAAGTTAGTATTTATTTAAAAATCTGAGAACGCGTGATCAAATTTGTTCACTAAGTATATCTAAACCTTTTAATTATAAGAGAGGTTTGATATTCATTCATGCTGCAAGGATAGACTGGCATTTCATTTAAGCTTATCTTGTTTAATAATATCTAGTGATTGTTCTTTAGCGATCAATAAGTTGTAATGATGTTTCTAGATCTTATCAAATAATTTTTGATAGAAGATAAGTAGCAATTAAGATATGACTGAGAGACTCTTATTCTTATTTCTGGTAATTTTATAAACAATATCCATGAGAAATGAAGGAATTCTGGATAAGATGATATCTATGTATCTATTAAAGTGAGCAGAAGGCAATGCAAAAATAGTATCTAATATATCTAGAAGTTCCTTTTGATATGCTACGTATCTTATAGTATTTAAATTAGAAATATAATTTATGAAGTCATCTTTGACAGCTTTAATTGTATTTCACATTCTAAAGAAGTAAGCAGGATATTTTCAGATATACGTAAAAGTCTCAATGATAATATTACATCTTACGCAATGCCAGTACTCATATAAATAAAAGTGCAATAAAAAAAGTGTAATAGTAAAGGCAGCTTGTCAGTAAAATTTTTGATGATAAAGGATTTGAGTTTGCTTAAAGCAAAAGATGTAACGAGGGAGGATGAATCCATTGACATTAAGGACCAAATGGCAAACCAGTTAATAGTCTTATTTCTGGTAAGGATACTAAAGTTACAGTTTCTGTTTAAATCTAGAAAATCACCAAAAGTCTGTACTGCAAATAATTGTTTGAAGAAGCATCAAATAAAAATCTCAATAGGAACATTATAGAAACCAAATGAGAGATCAGACAAAGGGATGTTATTGAGGCTAGAGATAGAGGTAGTAAGCAGCATTCTTCTTTAGCTAATTAATCTATTATTTTATTATAATAGTTTTTTTGTGTGCTCTAATTTTATTAAGTGAGACCTGAAGGTTACAGTAGCGGTCATAAGTATCTGACCGCCCGAGATCGTCCAAAATTATTATATAACTACCCCTTAAATTTTCCAGA
>CAJVPQ010000672.1:0-24484 GCA_910591825.1 Funneliformis caledonium
TACTTCCATGCAACAGATGCAGTCTTTTTGATTCTACAGCAATTGTCACCACCATTCACAAGAATAGACATAATTTTTGTGCAATTAAACTTCCAATTCAATTCTGCACTGAAATCAAAATACAATACAACAAACATATAGGATAAAGATGTAGCCTTTCTGACCTTATGCTAAGAGAAGTCGCCCTATCTAAATTGACTAACCCTTATCAATATCCAACCAAACCTTCACCTGATTTGAATGTTTTACCATTTGATATTCATTCAATAAATCTACTTAATAATATTAAAGCTAATTTTACTTCTGCCTCTTTTCTTCAATTTTATACAGATGGTTCCCTAATCTTTTTAGGCTCTTCAAACGTCCGTTTAGGTATTGCGTGGTTACAGTCTGATCCTAATTGGCTATCCTTATCCTTCAATGCTTCTCTTATTTCACAAAGTCTTTCTTCTACCCTTGCAGAAATCGTAGCTATTTTAGCCGCGATCTATGTTTCGTCTCATAATTCTACTATTGAAATTTGTACTGATTCACAAGTTGCTATTTCCTCTTTCTATAAACTATCCTTTCTCTTCTGTGATTCACTATCCATCAACCCTGCTTTCAAAATTCCGTATTTTCATATATGGTCAATGTTATTTAGCTTGCTAGCTCAGAAACACATAACAGTTTCTTTCACCAAAGTCAAAGCACATACTGATGACCTCCTCAACAACAAAGTAGACAAACTTGCAAAGTAACTTTCTGCTCACCAACTATCCATCAACAAAGATCATTTGGACCCAGGTTATTATCTTTGCCATCAGTCAAGTTTTATTATAGCACCTCATTGTCTTTTCATCAAAAACAGAATACAAGCTGTGTGGACTGAATCCCTATTGTCATTGCCACAACTGAGACCATATCGATTGACTAGCCTCTTCTCTTTAAGATTCTCAATAATGAAGAATCGTCTTGTATAACATCCTTTACAGGATGCTTCAAAAAGAAATTCAAAATCAAAATGTTGCTTCAAATGCTCCCTACCATGGAAGTAGTACATGCTCGCATTCCTAGCATATATACCTCAGCACAATGTTTCTGCTGTCGCTTTAATATTGAAGATTTTGATCACCTTTGGCTATGTCCAACGAATAATCTGCCCCTACAAGACATTGTTGCTAAACACAAAATATCATTTATCACTCACCTTCAGGAATTGAATACTCTAGAGGATGATTCACTAATACAAAAAATATGATCAGATACTATTTGGACTTCAATATCTACCACAACTAGCTATTGGATTATTGACTTACTCAAAGGAATTATACCCTTGTCTTTGTCTAACAAAGTCACTGCATGTATATCTACATCAGCTCTATCATATGGTCTATTATCAATCCTTTACCATGACTTTTCTATATCTTATTATGAAATATGAAACAATAGAAACGCTGCTCTTAGCGAATGGAAAATTTCTAATAACATTGAAGATGACTATACAATCCCTTGAATTTCCTCTGGTTTTCCACATTCCTCCTCTTCCTTCAACATCAAATCCCACTTCCTTTATAGCGGCTACCACCTATAGCTCTCACTGGTCAAATTTTTGGAATGGCAGTAACCGCGCCTTCCCTTTCGGACATTTGATAGCTGTATAATAGTTTAGTTTGGTTAAGTTTTCTTTTTTTTTCTTTTCTGTTTATAGTTTAGTTCAGAAAAGTGCAAGGTTGGTATTGATAAAGTAGTTTAGTTTATAAATTATATTATAGATATTTTTGTATTTTCTGTTTTATTATATGTACTTAGTATATTATAAATTTAATAAAGATCATGCAAAACTGCCATACTTCAAAAAAAAAAAAAAAAAATTATATCAGATTATTCTTTAAGATTTGGGTTTTAAATTAAATATAAAATTATGATTTTAGCCCTCATAGTTAACCTGTTAAAAGCTTTTAAAGGTAACCAATAGTGGTTGCATTTCTTTTGCTTACCACTGTATATATATTATACTATTTAATATTAAAACATAATATTATAATATATTATTGTAATGTAATAATATATCGTAATATCGTATCATAATGCTATAAATAGATTTTTTTGCAAATAACACGATGTTATTATTTACACGATTTTAAATCAATTTACGTGACATAAAACTATATAAAAAATGTGTCTGACAGGTAAAATAAGATTTTTTTTTAAAAAATATATTTTGCCGTTACATTTTTTATATCAAACAATCGATTTTGCATCATTTGAATTTAAGAATTTTTTAAAAAATTTTATTACTCTAATGGATTATTTATTAATATATAAGTATTCATAGATATTCATCAAATAATTCACAGATATTTGCATAAATTTGTAACATATAAAAATGGATTACTTTTCTATAGCGCATCATATTAATACTAAATCACATGATTTACCTGTGATTATACAAAGGGTATTTTTCTTATATTTACTATGATACCAGGACTGATAATTGGTGTGATTGTGCTTATAATAATATAGTGACTAAAAAGAGGGTATTTTATTATTTAAAAATCAGGATTGAGCTTTGGTATAACTAAAGAAGAGGAGTGACTATATAGAAGGTGACTATAAAGGGGAATGACTATAATCACAATGAGATAGCTTAATATCTTTAGTTATTCATTTTAAGGTATATATTATGATAGATACGAACGAGATAATGTTTTACAATATCGCAAAGTATTTTTGAAAAAAATGTTTGAACATAAGAAATATATATTTAAGTATGAAGGTAAAACAATGAAACGTATATATTCTAATTTGCCTGAAAAAGAAAAAGAATGAATTCTTATAACTTATGATGAATATATTTTTTATTCTAATGATAGCAAACGTAGAGTATGAGCTAAAAATGAAGAACTACTATTATGAAAAAAGGAAATAGAAAATCTATAATGGTTAGTGAGTTTCTTACTGAGATTGATGAACGTTTGTATTTACAATAAACCAATATATTGTAAAATCCAAATATACCTGAAGAAGCGTAGTATTATTTAAAATCTGGTAAAAATCAAGAAGGTTATTAGACAGCTGAACACCTTCTTAAACAAATCAAATGTAAAACCATTCCTATTTTTGAAACGTTGTATCCAAATTGTGTAGCAGTATTTGCTTTTGATAATAGTTCAAATTATGCTACATTTGGAAAAGATGCCCTAGTTGCAAGCTGAATGAATTTGAATCTTGGTGGTAAGCAACTGATCATGTATGATACTTATTTAGACCAAATCAACAGCCACAATCAATGGTATTTTTAGCTACTCATTTTAATAAAAAACTTTAAGACCAGTCTCTAAAGGAATCAAACAAGTATTAATAGAGTAAGGAAAATGGCCATCTAAAGGATTAATGTTAGAATGTAAAAATTTTAAAGAAAAAATTTAAGATTCTTCAAGAACTTCTTATTGTACTCGTCGAGTAATATCTTTAGAACCTGATTTTTTTGCACAAAAAGGAGTAATTGAAGAATTAATTGAAAAAACTGATCATAAATGTATTTATTATCCCAAATTTCATTGTGAACTAAATTTTATTGAAAGATATTGAGGAGCTTGTAAAAGATATACTAGAGAAAATTGCAATTATTCATAGAATGGATTACAACAAGTAGTACTTAAAAGTCTTAATTCTGTATCATTAGTTATGATTAGAAAATTTGCAAGAAAGTGCTGGCGTTGTATGGATGCTTATAAAAAGGTATTAGTGGAAAATTGGCGGAGTATGCTGTCAAGAAATACAAATCCCATAGAAGAATTCCAGATATTGTTTTAGAAGAATTAAATAAAATTAAAATTAATTAGATAATTATCTTTTAACCAATAAAAATCGATCCACGTGATTAAGTCACGTGAAGATCGACAAAAAGTTAACGTGTCTTCTACGAAATGCAATATTTTTGTTCTCCAACCAATTCAAGACCATATTTCTTCTACAAATGTAGCAAAAAGAATTGAAGTTTACCAAATTTTAATGCAAAAATCATTTAATTGAAACAGGATTAGACATTAGTTATTATTTATACCAAAATTTAAACCAAAACACAACTTTACCAAACTCAACAAAAGTGTAACTTCACCATTCAAAAACAATCAAAAAATTACACAAAGTAATTCAGCACCTTCAGTATCGCAATAATGAAATATCTGGTTCTTATCATTCCCTGTTGCTTCGTCTAATAAATTTCAATGAGTTACAAATCTTAATGTCAACACATTACGGATTCGTCGGATGACGAGTAATTTGCTCAACGGTTAACTCTGTTTGTGTGGTAACAAAGGAAGGCATTGATACCACATATAAGTATATTAGTAGTAAAACGAAAATTAGGCAGATGCGTTGCAAATATTTTGTCAGATTTTACATATTATGGTATTAAA
Organism: Funneliformis caledonium; assembly: GCA_910591825.1. Lineage (NCBI taxonomy): Eukaryota > Fungi > Glomeromycota > Glomeromycetes > Glomerales > Glomeraceae > Funneliformis > Funneliformis caledonium. Next base: position 4,404 of record CAJVPQ010000672.1, read on the forward strand.
AAAAAAAATAAAATAAATAATTCTTTTTATTTTTAAAAATATTTATATTTCTAATATATTTTAATCTACAAAATATAAAGATTATTTCGACATTATTAAAATTTTAACTTTTCGATCTTCTTATTTCGTCCTATTATCAAAGCAATTGCGCCTACATGTACACAGTTATACCGCATCAATAGACTAAATAGACAACATCCGAAACCTTATTGAATGTCAAAAAAAAAAACGTACATTCAGGTAGTGTGACATTATTACATAAAAATGTCAAAATGTCTGGTCACAATGAACGCCAACGAATTTATAATATTTCAGTATATTTTTTTTTTCCGATTGTAAATCGAGTGTCTTTTGACAAATTCAACAGGTCGCGTCTTTAAATGTTTCAGCAACCACCTCCGCGCAACAAATTTAGCAAATTTGCTGCGCGGAGGTAACTTTTGAAAAAAAAAAAAAATATTTTATTAAAATTAGAAAATACAACCAAGAAAACATTTTAACATTTTTTTCGTGCTAACTATTTTTTTTTAAAAAAAAGAATACATGTAAAAAATAAAATAAAAATAAAAATAGTTTAATTTGGTTCATTTGGATCAATTTCATCTGCTTATAATAATGAATGAATAAAACCAAATGAGATTAATATCTTTTAATACTTTATGATTTTTTTTTTCATTTGAAAAAAATCTAAATCATTAAATCTTATAATTACCTTGTATATTTAGCGAAAGGAATATACACCAATTGTAAATGATGATGGCACGTAATAATCATTTTAAAGGTTTAGTATTTAAGTAAACAAGTGTATATTTGCATTCCAAATTTCAAGAATATTGAGGATTTATTTCTTTTCGATATATTGTTGAAGTTTATGTGTACTGGATAATGACATTCAGAATAATATTATTTCTTTTTTTTTTTTTTTAGAGAAATATTCGATAAATTTGAAGAAATCGATTGAACCGGCTGTCTTTTTATCTTAAATTTTTAACGTTAAACGCAGTTATTATCTTTGGTTCGGTCATATCAATTGGTTGTGTATATTCGGTCAATATCAAAAGGACCATGGCTGCGCTGATTATAAGATAAATTATCAAAAGTTTAAATCATTCCTTTAATTGGATCCTTTCAACTCATTACTTAAAAAAGAAAAAAATAAAAGCTCATTACAACAAAGGAAAAGCAAAAGATATTGTAAAAAAAGAAAAATATATATATATAATTGTTGAATAATACGCGAAATATTACTTAAAAATATGCACGTATTTTTAAATTTTATCTTTTTTAGGGGTCGATTCAGGGGGTGTTGGTTATAAAAAACAAAAAGCCACAAATATCAAGTGACTAAGTTTTCTTCTTTAAAAAAAAAAGAAAATTATTTAAATTATTCAATTGTAGTTGGTCATGCAAAAGAAAAACCAATGTTGACGCGCCAACGAGATCAAGACTTAAATCCGTATAAAAATAATGTACAAAAGCGTGAATTTCCTTCATTTGGCTGTTCCTGGATTCTGTTTCCCCCAACAAATTACAGTTCTTATCTTTATGAATTACCATAAATTGTTTTATTAAAGTTATGGTTGCATTTAAAAGATAATTTTTTAAGTGTAATTTATTTCGATAAATAAACTTTATTGTGGAAATGCAAAGGAATGTATATGCATTAAGTTAAAACGTAAATCAATTTTTGTCGTTTAGCTTGTAAATTGTCAAAATTATGTACATCCGGTTTGTCCATTTACCATAAGAAAAAAAGAAAAATATATGTTCCACAATAATGCTTTCGTTCAAATTGGTCATGACAATAAAGATTTGTATTTCATCATTTAAAGATTAATAGGGTTATTCTACTCCATATAAAGTAATTACCAATAAGCGTAATGATTTTCTTTTACTTTTTTTTTATGAATAAACAAAATATTGACTTACGGTATGTGATTATAATTCAATTAATTGACATCTTGTAATAAATATAAAAAAAAAAAAAATTTACTTTTTGCTAAATGAAGCTGTTTGCAACTGCCGCTGGAAATAATTCAAAACAAATTAAAGCATCAGGATTATCTTAATATTTGGGAGGGCGTCAGTAAATAAAGGGGAAAATCTGAAATTTTAGTTTCCAAGCTAAATTGAGCACATGACTGTGATCAGTCAAGTGGACCAATAAAAAAAACATTAACAAAATTTAGATTTCTCCCTTTTCTATTGATTACCGCCTATTTATTGAAATAATCTAAGAAAAAAAAATGTTTTTATGATAAAAAACTTTATTTAAAAATCATTTTATATAGTAAAGAAATTATTTGTAAGTACTATTTAAAACTATTTTTTATTAATTTGAAATTTTGATATTAAAAAAGATTTTATTAAAAGTTTTAGCTAATTTTTTTACATTTTCAAGTAATAGATTATTATAGAGTAAATCCTTATATATTGCCTTTATATATATACCTTACCCTAACTTTAACCCTAACCTAACTCTAAACTATGTGATACTAACTTATATGACAAATAGAATTTCATATATAAAAAAATTTTTAAGTTCTCAGAATATATGAAAATGAAAAAGAGAGGGGTGACATAATTGACAAAAAGGAGGTGATGATATCATATCTGCAATAAATAAATTTACTCTTATTAGTATTATAATTTAGTAATATACAATATATTAAATACTTTAAGTGAAGAGTAAAAGTTATTAAAAAAATAATAATAAATTTATTTTATATATTAAATATGATTTTAAGTTTTAATAAAAAAGATATCTTAATTAATTCTAATATAATACAATATATTATAATATAGAAATAAAAGGTTGATGATAAAACTCTTATTCAAAAAGAAATATAAAAAGAAATAATTTTTTAAATATATAAAATAGATGTTAATTATTTTAAATATATAAATATTACAAATATTTAATAATTTAATCTAATAAATTAATTTAGAGTAGTAATTATAATTAGAAAGATATTATATATTATATATTTTATAAAACAATATGTTTAATTTTATAATTATAATTTATGTGATAAAAGAATTTATATATAATTTAATAATATATTAAAATCTATGTAAGATAATTTTCTAATAAAAAAATTTCTAATAATTTAATGCTAATTATATATACATAATTCTATATAATATTAATCAAATTACTAGGTATATGTTTTAAAATTATCTTTATGTATAACTTAATTTTACTAAATTAGAAGACTAGAATACTATGTAATTTATATTATAAGTTTAAATTAAATATACTATTCTACTACTTTTATTATCATTATAATAGTTAAAACTCTATTTATACAAATTATTGATATTTTCTGAGTTTAATAGCTTTAACAAAAATTGTATCTTTTTAAACTATTTTTGCTATTTGTTTTCAAAAGGATTTGTTTTTATAAATTAATTTTTATTTGTCTAAGAATCTAATTTTTATTTATTTAATTTATTTTAATTTATTTTATATTTAATTCTTTATTTCGTTATTTTTTTTATTTTTAATTTTCATAATTTTAGTATCATTATCTATTAATTTTCTTCTATGCATTCCTTTTCTTTATCATCTTATTCTTTCATAAATTTATTAAATTTATTATTTTGTTAGTTAGATTCTCTATTCAATTATATTATTATTATCAATAGAATTCACATTTTCTGTATTAATATAATTTTCATTTATTAATTTTTCAATTATAGTAATAAAATATATTCTTTATTTTCTTATTTCTGTTTAATTTCATCTATCTTCATTTATTTGTTAATTTTAATTTATTTCATTTTTCTTTTATTTATTTATTTTTCTAATTTTATGTTCTTTATTATAATTTATTATTATTAAACTTTTTATTCAATTATTTTATCATTATAAGTTTCTTAAAATTTCTGTAAAATCAAATTAATCAAACATATATTTTAACATAATTTTATTTAATCAATATTTTTAAATAGCTATTAAACATACTTTTATATTCAATGTCAAATACAAATATTCATTTATTATTAAAGAAATAAACTTTTATTATTTTATTATTAAGGTATTAAAGGTTTAAAATAATGATTCTTTTATATAATTTTTTTTTCAAGTTTTAGTATCTGATACTAGAAAACTATTAGCAGGTAGTACTACTGATATATTAAACCTCGACTCATCCTTAGAGATCCTTAAAGTTATGACTAGAACCAAAGGTCTAACTAGAATCCATTCGTAAATACTAGTCTAAAGATTGTCATCTAGATCGACATTCCTAAGAGCTAGCCCTTAAAGTCCCTAAACCTCAGAACCGCTGTCAAATTTAGATAGAAGGATTACTTCAGTCACAGGTACTTTGTCAGATTTTTTTTGTGCTTACCAACACTATATCTGAATCACTATTACCTTTACCTAGTATTAGGGTATATTTATATATAATCAAAAAAGCTTAGACATTATTTTAGAACCTCAAAAAGGTAGGTGGCTGTCGTACCTATATTATCAAATTTACCTGAGAAGTGAACCTGGCCTCTACCCCTAGTGACAGCTTAATTAGATGATGCTACGACAGTGTAATGCAGTCTATTATACTATAACTACCTGTAAGAGGTACTTAATCTACTAATTACTGATTAACTACTTCCTTACTTGTATAAGGGCCCCTAAATTTGAAGACGTAAGACAGTATTTATTATAGGCCTATCAGCGAAAGTCAAGTTTCTGTTGATCTCTGATTTTATTTGCATTCATTTGTTCTTTAAACCTAGTATTTAGGCATAATTAACGCTGATTGACAGATCAATCAACTAGTTTTTTAACGCATATTAGTATATGCATCTATGTATTCAGTTACATATGGGAGTGTTTCTAGGAAAATCAGGTTCCGAGAAATTTTTGACTAAAATAAAGAGCTTAATACATTTTAATCTAATAACATCAAAAACTAAAATGCAATAAAAATCTCAATTTTGCTAAAAAATTCCCGGAACCTGATTTTCCTAGCAATCAACCCATATGAAATTCTTATGAAAATCATCTAGTTTTATGCCTCAGCTGAGACCTGAACCTGTGATTATTATAGTGTAACCTACAATAGAAGCTCAGTTATTACCAATTGAACTAGGGATGTTAATCCCTGATTCTTTTATATAATTAAAATTCTATCTTATTTATATAAAATTAAAATAGATTATTTTTGTAAATCCTATATTTCTTAATTTTCTAATTTTGTAATTTTTGTAATTTCTAATTTTCTTTTCTGTAATTTTCGTAATTTTTATTAAATCCTTTTAAGTTTTCAGTAATTATTATTATTTTCTTTTCTAATATTTTTTATTATTTTATTATTTCTATTCTAATTAATCTGTTAATTCTATCATTCTTAATCTAAATATTCTATAAATTCTGTTATTTTTAATCAAATTTATGATATTATATTTCCTTATTAAGATTTTTTATTATCTTTTTTAGAAGTTGTCTAATATTTGATAAATAATTTATTCTTTCCTTTTAGTAAGTATTTTATCTGTTGATTAATAGTTTATCTGTATTCTATAATTTAGTTTTCAGTTAAGTATTTATCTATTATATTCTTTGATTATTTATTTGAAATATCACAAATAATGATTTTTGTGAATTCTTAGCTCTACATCATCAATGTGAAAATCTAAAATATGTAATTAAAATTTATACTTCTTAATGATTTTTAAACTTTATAAAAACTTTACAATTATTTAAATTTATAATTTATAGATTTATAAATCTTCTCATTATACTCTATCTTATTAAAACTTTTAAATTTTAATAATTAATAATATAATACTTCTTATGCAAATGATATTTATTTATTCTTAATCATATTAATAATTCTTTTAAGATTATATTATAACTTAAAAATATTTTAAATATTTAAATATTATCAAAAATGAATTTATAACTTTATTTAAAAATATTTTAACAAAAAAATCATAATTCTTCAAGATAATTAATAAGATATTAACTATAATTTATCTCAAAATTAAATAAAAATTATTTATATTTAAAGATCTTTTGATAATAATATGAATATAGAAGTTTATCTTTATTTGATCCTTAAAATTCTACTTAAAGATAGTTCTCATAATTATTTTCAAATTTCAATTAAGTTGCAACTTAATTATGTTATAAGAAAATTTAATTGCGTCACAAGTTGCATCTCAATTATGCTATTTTTTTAATTGTGGTAACCATCTTTAATTATATTTATTTAATTAATTATTAAAAATTTAAAATATTTATATTAAATTAATATTAAACCTTTAGATAAAATAAATGCTTTAAAATCTTATTATATAAAGTTCTAAAATAAAATTAAAACTTATTTTTATAATAAAATCTTATTCAATTGATATCTACTTTTTTAATAATTGTATAATTTATTAACTAATATAAGATTATTATATATGAATCTAAATAATAATATAATTATTTAAATAATTTTTAATAAATATTATTAATAATACAAATTTAATTTTATTTAATATTTATAATATCAAAAATTATACATTAGTATTAGTCAAAATAATCTAAATTAATTAAAAATCAGATAATTAAATTAAATTTATTAAATATTAATATTAAAACCTTAATATAACTTTGCAAAATCATAACAAAATATTATTAAACCTACTGATTAGTTTTTTTTATTAAAAGATATAAGTAAAAAAAAAAAAAAAATAAAATATAATCTATTTTCTTTGAAAATCTTTTAAAATTATTCTAAAAATTCATTATCATAATATTACCATTATCAAAAAAAATAAAATAAATACAATAATAAAAAATAATAAAATTTATTTTTTCTACTTAAAATTTATTTTTTTTTATTATAGAAAATAAAAATTAGTTTATTATTTAAAAGTTAACTAATTAATTGATAAAATTCAACTTAAATTTTAGCTTTTTCTTTATTTAAATTTGATAGTTACAGGTATTTTTGTAGTTTGTTTCTATTATAAAAAATAAAAAAAAATCAATTTATTATTGAAAACATTAAATAGTTAATAATAAATTTCAATTTATATTTTAGTTTTTTTTTCATAGTTAGGGATATTTTATAGTTTTATTTCTATTATAGAAAGTAAAAAATTAGTTTATTATTTGAAAAGTTATTTGATTAATTAATAAAATTTAACTTATGTTTTGTTTTTTCTTCATTTAATTTTGATAGTTGAAGGTGTTTTTATAATTTTATTTTATTATTAAAAGTAAAAAAATTGTCAGTTTATTATTTAAATTTAACTAGTTAATTGATAACTTTTAATTTAAGTTTTAGCTTTTCTTTATCTGAATTTGATAATTAGAAATAATTTATAATTTTATTTTTATTGTAAAAAGTATAAAAATCAGTTTATTATTTAAAAAGTTGACTAGTTGACAAATTTAATTTAAGTTTTAGTATTTTTTATTTAATTTTGATAGTTAAAAAAATCTTATAATTTTTTGTTTTTATTATAAAAAGTAAAAAAATCAATTTATTATTTGAAGAGTTAACTAGTTAATTGATAAAATTTAACTTATGTTTTTTTATTTTTAAGATGATTTTTTTATTTATATTATAATAGTATTTAAAATAAAATTTGATTATAAAAAAATAAAGTTTGAGTTGAAATTATTTTTAAAAATTGAAAAATTAAGCTTAATTATATAAATATTCTTATATATGTTAGAAATAAACTCAAATAATATATTAGATAATACATTAAATTAATATAAGATTTAAAGTAATTTAAAAATAATTTATCAAAATAATTTATTATAATAATATTAATAAAATTGTCTTTATAAATAACTCTATTTTAATAAGTTCTCTAAATATTTATATTATTTTAGCAAAGAAATATTAAATTATAAGATACTATTATTATCTAAAAAATTATGATAAATTACTAAATTTTAACCTAGTAAAATATAAAAGAATATTTAGCTTAAAGTTCTAAACACTTTAGATTAATTTGAAAATTTTCAGTTTAGATTGATTTCAATTTAATTTTAGATTATATATAATTAATCTAAAAATTTTAAATAGCTTATTTCAAATAATAGATAAAATATCATTTAATAGAATAATTATAAATTATTATTTTAAATAAATAATAAAAGTATTTTTTTTAAAAAATGATTCAATTAGAATGATAAAATATTGTTTTAAGTGAATACTAAAAAATTATTAATAAAAATATCATTTTAAAAGAATAATAAAAGAATTATTCAATTAGAATAATAAAACATCATTTACATAAATGAAATTATTTAATTAGAATAATTCAAATTATTATTCTAAATAAATAACAAAAGATTGTTCAATTAAAAGATAAAATATTAATTAGCTATAAATAAAATATGGTAATTCTTAATTTATATCATCAGCTAGGCTGATTTTAATAATTTGTCAATTTTAGACTGATTTTATACTAATTTATCATATATTTAATTTTGTTTGATTTTAACTAATATAAAGTTAAAATTACAATAAATTAATTTTTTATTATAAATTTTAATATTAATATTTTAGATCTAATTAAAACCTATTTAACTTTTATTTTTATGATATTTAATAAAATTTTTATAATAATCTATTTTTTTAATTCTTCTACAATATCGATGTTGAAAATATACTCTAAAAAAATGATTTACAAAGTTATTGGATTTAATTTTATATAGATCATATTAAGAAAAATCTTGATTGATGTATTGTATTGAAAAATCAGACTAATTTATTTAATTTGAAGGATTTACAAAATTCATTTGATTCACCTGTTTCTTCTGTTTTTTTTTTATATTTTCTGTATAGTCTGTTTATTCTGTTTATTCTATTTCATTTGTAATTTTCTTAATGTCTGTAATTTATTTTATTTCTTTTATTATTTTTATAGTTTATATTATTTTTATTATTTTATTATATTTAAGTATATTTTATTAGTAAAACAGCACCCGTTTGTTGAGTCCGGAGCATTGATTGATTTTATACAGATTAAACTGAAAATCTGGATGTTAGATTCATCCGAATTATCAAAGCCTGCAGTTTTTAATAATTAATGGCTTATTTAATAGTATGCATTAATGGTAGAGGCATAAGGTTAACATCTTAAAATAGTTTTTTTTTATTCAGACAATTATTATTTAATCCAGAAAATGGGTTTTACTAAGATCGAAACAAGATTTGTGTTAAATTTGTATTTTTAACAATTGATTGATGATTATACACAATAAACGAATGTATATATTATGTAAAGCATATCAAATAATAAAGTACATGAAATTAAATTTTACATCAAATAAATGTAACGATTGTTCATTATATAATTGATTGATTAAATTGATTGTTCTTGTTTATCTAAATTGGGCATATAGATTAATTGTTTTTTATTAATAAATAAAGCTTAGCAAAACAAAAGAGAATACTATACCCTAATATTTTACTTACCAAGTTGTGATATAAGATGAACAATGAAAGTATTAATTCTGAGATGCTTCGAAAGAGAAATAGCAAAAGAAGAGAAATAGTTGAACAACGTGAAGTGCGTCTTGAACGTGAGAGAGAGTGAAATGTCAAAAGAGAAGCTAAGAAAGCAACAAAGTACAGGAGACTTATCTTATAAAAGTTTGCGAACAAAAAGCTCAAAAAGAAATGTAGAATCAGTTGAGAAATGAGAGTCACATCTTGACTGTGAACATAAAAGCAAACGTGTAAAACGAAATCAAAATCAAAGAGATACGAACGATTTAACCAGACCACTTTCAGCGACCTATATCAGTGAGAAAGAATATGAAATTCTTAAACTATTTTGTAAAAATATGAAAGAAATTGAATATAAAATTTGTTCCAAATGTAATGAAAGAATACCATTGATGATAATTGTCAATAAATTGATGTGTCGTCAATGCTATAACGAAAAAGATTCTATAAAAAAGTTTTCCAATGAGAATAATATAGATCCGGAAGATATACCTGAAGAATTACAAGGTATTACAGAAATCAAAGAAATGTTAATTGCATAGGTTTTTATGGTGATGTCAGTATACAGACTCTGTGGCGAATAATATGGATACCATGGAAATATTATAAATTTTCCACAAAAAGTACAAGAATTTACAACTTGGTTTCTGCGTTATCCATCAACATTAGACATTCTTGTTATATGACATCAATCAGCAAATGATCCAAAAGCGTTTAGAGATTTTAATGTACGACGAAATAAAGTTGCTAGGGCATTAGTATAGCTAAAACAAAACAATCATTATTACGCAAATATAAATATTGATAACAAAATTATTCAATCCTTACCTGAAGACGATTCTATTGTTGAAATGCTTCTACGAGTTCAGGATGATAATATAATTGACGAAAACGATGACACTGAAAACAAAGATGATACAGTAAGACATACATTTGTGCCATCTCTTCCTAAAAATCAATAAGAGAAAACTGCTATTAATAATATACTTGAACGTATGCAAAGCGAAAACCTCATACAATGTGGCTGGAAATAGATGGGTGCTCTATAAACGAATTTCAAACTATAGAATATATTGTTTGTGTATTTCTAACTCTATATCCTACTGAACGTGCAGATCTTCATGCGGAACGTGTAAAGGACATTAAACTAGCAGAATACTTCAAACATATGATGTGGTATAAGGATGGGAGATTTGTACGATATACATGATGGAGGTATTTTGCGTTGAATTCTGTGATGAGATGAAGAGCATTGCAAGAAGGAAAGATGTATGTTAAGCAGAATCTAAATAACAACCAACTTGATATTCAAGATATACTAGAAAAGATTGCAAATGGTGATAAACATCTAGCAGACCGAATTATGAGATATGGTGAAGGGTTACGTAACACTTGACAATTTTGGATGTTATGACGATATAAATTGATGGATTTGATCAAGCAAATAGGTCATCAAAGTCTATTGTTTTTTACCTTTAGTGCAGCCGACTTGCACTGGCCTGAACTTCATAAATTAATGCCAGATGGTAATAATAGCGAAAAATGTGATTCAGCTAAATAATGACAATGGAATATTATAGAAAATCCACACATAGCCACTTGGTTCTTCGATAAACATTTTAATACATTTTTTCATGATATCTTAATAAAACGATAGGACTTAGAAGATTTTTGGTATTGATATAAATAGTAACATTAGGAAAGTATTCACGTACATGAAATTGGAAAAAGAAAAAATGCACCTAAAATTGAATGGACACAAATAAAAGAAAATGAAAATGAGATGCGTAATGTAATATAGTATATTGATTTAATAGTTACGACAAACAATTCAGGAATTTTCGCATCTATACCTGAACGACATCCCTGCCAGAAATGTAATGATGAAATAGAAGACGATTTGCAGGATTATATCAAATTAATAAACAAGCTATAATGCCACACGTGTTGTAGCTCTTCATATTGTATTCATGTTAATAAAAAAACAAAATAGCAAACTTATAGATTCAGGTATTCTAAGAATAATGTTAGCCATACGATTATACGCGAAGATAAGTATGGACAGCCTGAACTTGAAATGGTGAGAAATAATCCATATATCAATCTACATAACAGACTACAATTGCAAGGCTGGAGGGTAAATGTCGACTTGAAACTAGTTTTAAGCATACACGCTGTCTTGCAGTATATTTCAAAGTATGCAAGCAAAGCAGAACCTCAATCAATGGCCTTTTCTGAAATATTTAATAAGATTCTTAACAATAGTAATCCCAAGGATCATTCACTTACATCGATCCAGAAACTACTGCTCAATAGTATTATAGAACGAGACATATTAGCTCAAAAAACATGTCATCTTCTCCTTGGTATTTCTCTTTATCATTCAAATCAGTCATTTGTTTCATTAAATCTTAGTAAGAAAGCACTAAGATGGATTTGTGAAATGAGTAGTAGAGAGACAACTGGTGATGCAGGACGGATAACACGATCTTCTTTAAAAAGATATTGGGATCAACCCAAAAAATTGGAAGAATATTCATTATTTAAGCTATATTTAACACATAATATAATAAAAGGATCTTGGAAAAGATGTAAGAAAGAAAATATAGTACGAATATTGCCACGACCATCATCTTTGTATAATGGAGATCAGTAGGAAGAGTTCTGTCGGTAAAGATTATTTTACACATTTCACATCGAAGTATTCAAAAACTGACAAGAAATAACACTATATCTTGGTCAATATTATTCAATCAACATATTGATGAGATTAACAACGATCCTAATGACTTGCTTGGATACCCTATAGATAACGAAGAAGAGATTACTGATAATGATAGCTAAGAAGAACTGAATGAGGAGGATGGCGAACAGGAGAAATATTATTTTGATTAAATGTGTTTTACAAAGATAGGCCCAAACAGGAACATAGATTCTTCAATTGATTTAGGTAATCGAGACGTTGACTGGAATCATAACTGGATCAATGACAGATGTCAGTACTATTTCAGTAATGACCTAGTAAGAGTCGATAACTTTATACAACAAGCTTCAGATGAATATCAGAATTGCGAAAATAGGAGTGAAAGTAGTAATTCTATAGATTATCAAACACTAAATGAAAATCAAAAATCAGTGTTTAAACGAATAGAATCGCATTATAGTGATATACTTGCAGGCAAACAGGTTGAAGCATTGAGAATGATTATAATAGAAACAGCGGGTACAGGTAAATTATATCTTATTAAAGTAATTCGAGAAAAGCTGCAGATAATGGCTGGAAGTGGATCCAAAAATTCAGTAGTTGTACTAGCACCTACAGGAGTGGCAGCATTCAATATTAATGGTGTGACAATCTATTCAATACTCTCTATCCTAATAGTCAACGATAAAAAACAGTTCAATATTGATGGAGAACATCTAAAGCAATTATAAGAAAGATTAGATAAAGTGCAGTACATCATAATTGACGAGAAAAGCATAGTTGGAAGGAGAATGCTTACCTTAATCGACATGTGGTTATGTCAACAGTTACCACCTGTATTTGACCTTCCAATATATACTAATAACATATCACGAAATACATTTTCTAATAATGGCATCGTATTATACAAACACTTTTCCAAGGCGTACAAACTCAACATTGTTCAAAGGCAGTCAGGAGATTCTGAAAAACAACAAATGTTCAGAGATATCCTCTTACGAATGCGGAATAGAGAATGTACTTTAAATAATTAGACCATATTTACCACACAATTTGAGGATAAACTAAGTATAAATAAGTAAAAGGAATTCTCAGAAGCGGTACAAATACTAATAAAGTGGGAGGATATCAATAAGATTAATATAAAGAAGCTCAAAGCGTTGAACTGACCAATAGCTAAGATCCATGCAATACATACTGGAGGCTGAAAGGCCAAAAGAGCTAATTCAGATGTGGCAAAAGGACTTGATTTACAGCTGTTGTTGGCAAAAGATGCACGCGTTATGCTAATAGCAAATATATGGACAGAAGCTGGTTTAGTTAACGGGTCAATGGGAATTATACAAGATATCATATTTGAAAAACAAGGACCACCCTCTCTTCTCATAGCAGTGTTAATCAACTTCAATAAATATGAAGGGCCTACTATTTCCAACACCGAAGGCGTCAATGTAGTACCTATCGTTCCTATCAAGCGAACTTAGGAAAGTAAAGATGAGACACAGTGTTCACGATTGCAAGTTTCTATATGCCTTTCGTGGGCTATTACGGTTCACAAAAGTCAAGGACTGACCATACCTAAGGCTAAAATAGATCTTGAAAGTAAGGAGTTCGTGGCAGGTCTTTCATTTGTTGCAGTTTCTAGAATACAATTACTCAACGATCTTTGCTTTAGGCAGTTCACTTTCGAAAGGCTTCAACACATCAAGAAGAGTCAAAGGTTATAAGAAAGGAAGGTTGAAGAAGAAAGACTACTTTCTCAGACATAATGATATGAATAATAATACTTCAGGAATCGGGAGTAGCATGCGAGAGTGAAAACAAAATTATTATTATTAGAGTAGAATATACTAGAATATTATAAAATTTATTTAAAAAATAAAATATTTTAAAAAAATATATATATATATATATATATTTTTTATTAATTAACACTTATTCATGTGATTTATGTAATAAAATTTACTTATTTATGTGATACAATTTCCTTATAGAGAAATCGAACCACACATCAACTCACAGGATAAGTGGACGGACATTCAGACATTACATACATTTTGCGTAGAATTATATAGTCCTTCGCTAACGCTCTGGACTAATTAGAACATATATTTATATTTAATTAATTTATAGTGTAGCGAGTAGTTAGCCATAGCATATTCATTTTGTATAAATAGAATAGCTTTTTACTTAAGTTGTAAATTAACTCCGCTGCAAGTTTATTAACTTATTTATAAGTTGTTTACAAGTTTCAGTAATATAAATAAAGGAATCAATTTAAATCCATATAAATTTACTTTTTCCTTCAATGTTATCTTTTACCTAGAATTATTATGATATATTATACTAACTTGCTATTGAATTCGTTATTATGAGTTTGACTAATATATCTTAAATTCTAAGATGAAATAATTTGCTGAGTTAATTCAAGTTTAATGGATACCTATAAAATTTAGAGACAATTCTAAGATTAGAAACTCTAACATATAAAATCAAATGTTGCATCCTTTCAATTTAGATATTAAGATAAATGAAAATGAACTTAGTGATAACAGTAATTAAAATCAAAATTATTAAAATATTAGTCTTATCACTAAAAATAACTTTATTTTTATATTTTAAATTAAAAATCTTTTTAAATTACTATATATTTTATTTTAGATTTTTAATCTTTAAAATAAATTTAAACTTTGATTTATTTCTTTTATATTATGATAAAAAGATCTTTAAATATTATATTCAGATTTAAAATTAAATTAATAGATATTTAATAAATAAATATTATTCAAATTTTTATATAGTTTTAATAGATAATTTTAATATTAACTAAAAATGATACTGCAATTAGTTGCAATTTTATGATGCTTATTTATTATTAGTTATAACTAGTTACAATTTAATTTTTATTAAATCATTAATTGTAACTAATTGTAATACCATCTTTAATATTGATATTAATAAAAATTATAGTAATAAATATCAATAGCAGTTTTTAATCTTTATTTATAATATAATTAATCTTAATTTTATTTATATTATTACTCCTTTTAATTTTATTTACCTTTATATTTTTTCTTTTTTATTTTACATTGATATTAACAAAATAAATTTTATTATATCACAAAAATCAATAAAATTTAATATAATTAATATTTTAACTTTTTTAAAAGGCTGAGCTAATTTAATTACAATAAAAAATTAATGATTTTTATGTAATACTTTATATTTGTTAAAGATTTGCATATTACTTTTAATATAATATTAATTTAAACTTTAATTATTTTCTTTAATTAAAATATACAAAATATGTAAAACAAATCTGCAAGTATGTATTTTGAAAAACCTAACATAACATTGCTTCAAAAAAGGCTTAAAATATATTTTTATAATTATTTAAGTAAATAAAGATGTTAAAACTTTAATTAAACCTTTAGTAAAAAAAGTTAAAGAAAATGATTTATTCTTAACTTTATTCAATCTATTAACTTCTGGAAAATACTTTACTGTAATATATATATTGAAGTTAAAAAAAAGATATTGGATTTTAGATACTTGTGCATAAAGGATTAGAAGGCAAAATTATTATTAATGAAGATATAAGGATTTATATATCTCAAATATGTATTCCTTTCAGATAATATTGTTATACCTTTTATCACCATTAGTAAAATAACTTTCTAATGCTTTTACAAGCCTAATAGAGCTCAGATTTTAACTTTTAGAGCTAAATTGTGAAGATATACATATTGTATTATTATATAATTATATTATTTGACTTTTTTATAGTAAAACATTAGTTGGCTTAATGACAGTCATATTACTTATGGAAAACAGTTTATTGAATAATTAACTAAAACTATTTAGTATATAGATCTATATTTAGAAAAATTACGTTAAAAAAGATATAATTATTTATTGTTATTTAGTTCTCTTTTAGTATATTAGCAAAATAGTATTTATAATGAATACTATTAAGAAATAAAAAAAATCATAAATTATATACCTAAAACTTTCTTAATTAGTTAATTCTATAGAATTTTCTTAGCTAAACCTTAGACATCTAAAAACTGCTAGTAAGAAGTTGTAGCAAATGTTTTTAGTTTTACATTTATAATGAAAAAATATTTTGATCACCTTGAAACTATTAATAATAATATGAAGAGTCTTCACGAAAGTGAAAGTTTAGTATGTGAATACTCTCTAACTATAATATTTATCTTATTTCTAAATGTAATAGAGATATTAATTCAAAATATTTCAGATTAGATTTTAATCTTACAAAATAAACCATTTGATTTTGTTGATTTTAATTTATATACATCAGATAATCCTATAAAAAGCATCATTTTATTCTTAATCTTTAGTTATCTATGCCTATAGGATTATATAGGTAAATTTCTTGAATTTATTTATTTTATGAATTATTTATATTATTATATTTGTATTTATTATAGATATTTTCATGATAATTATCTTAGAATACTTAACATTATATGGAGAATACCTGATATTGAAGAAGCCAGTAAGTATTATAAAACTTTTAAAATATAAATAATTATTTAAATAAATAATACTATATTAATATATTATACTAGACAAATGAGAAAAAATATATTTTAAATGATAAGCAGCAAATATTATTTATATAAAACAGATGTTAGTTTTTTTATTAATTTTTATTTAAATAATGACTTAAATTATGCTGTTAGAAATAAAATAAAAAATTTTGCATTCAGCTAAAAAAAGATAAACTTAATTTTGTAGTATTTTTTAGATCGTCAACTTTCAAAGTCAGTACTTAAAATACTATATTATAATTTAACTAGTGATGCTTTATTGACAAATGATCAAATAAGTAAATATATAGAAGAAAGGTTATGTCTTATAGTATTATTAGAAGATTTGTCTATAGTAATTGATTTAAGAATAAATAATAAGTTTAACAGTTTAAGCTTTTGATATATTTTGAAAGAAACTTGATGGATATTTTAACAAGGTATTAATTATTTATTTATATTGTATAATTCAT
Source organism: Funneliformis caledonium (assembly GCA_910591825.1). Taxonomy (NCBI): domain Eukaryota; kingdom Fungi; phylum Glomeromycota; class Glomeromycetes; order Glomerales; family Glomeraceae; genus Funneliformis; species Funneliformis caledonium. The sequence continues at coordinate 21,610 of CAJVPQ010000672.1, forward strand.
AATTTACTAAATAATTTTATTATTTTAGTATAATAATACAGTTATTAATGAATACTGAGCAGATACTATTTTATATATTCTTTATACTATATCTATTCGAGAATTATAAAATAAATTATTTCTCATTTAAATATAAAATATCAAGAGCCACCTTTACTAAATATTATTACAATTCTATTAGAAGAATGGATAAGATTAAATTTTGCATCATCTAATGTATATACTTCTAAAGTTATATAGCATACAGAATATTTTAATGTAAAGTATAAAATACAATCTTGATTATTATAAAATCAAGTAAAGGTGAATATTACTATCATATAATATTTAAATATAAGCGTGATTTTAATATTTAATATTTAATATTAAAACTTCACATACTTTATCTCAGCAGATGATAAGTATAAGATGTCAATTTGAGAGGATATACAGATGTTCATAATAAAAGACTCTAGTATTAGTTAAAGAAAAAATTATAACTATTGATCATAACTTTATTAAGTTATCATTGACACCTTCTATTACTTTATTTATTGATATACTATTAAATATATCAGAATCCTTTTATGATGAAAAAGTGTATACATGCTATAAAGACATTATTTTTTAACCAAGCAATATATTAAGACATTTAACAGATTTTTAATCTTATAAATCATCAATATTGAAATTAACCTTTACGTTTAATTTTGTCATTATATATTGATAAAGAATCTGATCATAGATGTATTTTAGATTAGTTCAAGTAGCTTTAATATTTTTATTTTTGGCAGATAAATTTTAATACGTTAATTGCAGTTAAAATAACTTCAAATCACAGTTAGTATAATCCTGTTAAAAGAATTATGAGTATAATAAATTATGAACTTTAGGATATTGCTATAAAAAGAAAAGATATTAATGAAGTTTGAAAATAAATTTGATGCTTTAAGGATATTAGAGAATATATGTACAAAAGCAAATGAAAATCTAACCTTAAAAGCAATATTAGAATAATATATTAAAATAGTTCAAGAATTGCTTCGTAAGCGTATAAAATATTTAGTTTAAAAAAATAAAGTTTTTAAAACTGAAGAACTTACATCTGATTCAGAAATTAACGAAATATTTGAGGTAATGTTTTTATTACAATTTAAAAATGTTTTATTTCATTTATTTATTTATTTTAATAAATTTTGATTTACTTAATTTTAAAAAATATATTATAAATTAATCTAATATAGACTAAAGATAAAACTATTCAACTTTAATTGTGAAAATATGAAATCTTTAGTAAAGTTTATTGAAACTTATTATCAAAAAAGAACATATTCTTTTTAGACAATAAGATTATTTTATAAATAAGATTTTTTTTAAATATTAATCTTTTCATAAATTTTTAGATTAAAAAATATAGTCAAACTGTCTGTAAAATTTGTTATCCTAAGAATACTAATTAATATTTTCTAAAGTTTAAATTTTTATTTGATCTAATATCATCACAAGATATTTTTTAATATATTTACTAATAATAAATATAAGATTATTTTAACTATATTTTTTAAATAGATAATTTTAATCACTATAAAACCTTCATAAATATTTATGGTAAACCTATAGTTGAACATTTTTGTCCTTCTTTAATTAATAAAAAATTTAGAACTGAGTTAGTATCAAATAATGTTTTTATCTTTACTAAAATTAGAGATTATATAAAGTACAGTTCTTGTAAGAAAATACAGTATCTTTATAGTAATTTACAATTAATAGTATAACAAAAATAAGATTTAAATAATATATTATAGAATTATAATTATACATATGAATCACTAATTTTTCTAAACAATCATAGTTTATCTTAAAAGATTTTTATTAAAATTTGAATTTCTTATAATTTTTCTATTGAATTACTTTATTCTATAAAAAAAGTAGAAAATATTTCAATTTATTATTAGTATGATACAAATAGAGATTTTATTACTCTACCTTAATCTTTGTAAGAAAACTTTAAATTAGTATTCTTTATGTAGTATTTGTTATGAAAATAGAAATCATTTTATAAATACTTAGAAAAAAAAGTTAATGAAAAGGCAACTAATTATATGATTTAAGTAAAATTTTTTTTATTTAATTTCTCCTCTCTTCTCTAAACTCTTATAGGTAAAGTAATGTAAAACAGATAATTAAATTAGTTTAACTTTATATTTATTTATAATTTAATTTAAATTTAACTTATTTTATATATAATATTAAAAGTTATTTATAAAATTAAGTTAAAATTATTATTTTAATGAATATAGTATTGAACCTATTGAAATTAATAATAAAAAGTATATTTTACAAGCATAGGATAATATTACAAATAGTGCAATTAAAAATTATTAGATGAAAGTAAATATTTTACTTAATTATGATGAATTTAAATATCTAAAGAAATTCAAAAAAATTTAGTATTAGTTGATAAACTTGATTTTCACAACTTTTTTATTGCTAAAGAATTTTTAATATGATAAATTTAAAACTATAGAAAAAATAATATTTGATAAAGAAATTTTAAAAACAGTTTATCTAATAAATAAGATAAAAAAAATAAAGAGAATTCTTTCTAAAATTACTTATAATAAAGCTATTAAATCTTATAATAAAATAATTTTATATTTGAAATAACAGAAAAAAATTTTAATATAAAATAATAAAGAATTAAAATTTATTAAAAAAAGCTTTAAAATAGTAGTTTATTTTTGTATAATAAATTAATTTTAATAATTTTAACTTATAATTATATAATTTAGTTTTTTTTATGTAAATATTAATTTTTTAATATAAATAATTTAGTATTTGCTTCTTTAATATATATAAAATACTATTATTTTTTATTAAAAAAGTTACATAATAC
>CAJVPQ010000673.1:0-24470 GCA_910591825.1 Funneliformis caledonium
GAAAAAAAATTGTCTATTGTACACTTCTATATATTCGGTTAACCTTGTAAACGATCGCAAACAAGTTTATGATAAAAGTCTTGGGTCGACCTAACTATCAGAGATTTTTTTATTTAAAAAGTTTGAGTAATGCGACAAGCTCATCCTATTTTTTTTTTTTTTTTAAAAAAAATAAAAATTTAATTTTTTTTTTTTTAAAAGAAAAAAAAATAATTATAGGTTAATTAAATATTATTTTATCATCAAAAAAATTTATGCGGATCTGCAGGATTAGAATATTGGTGGTGCTGACGTCTTTCTTTAAGCTATTTATTTTCTTGACATCAGCTTATTAGAATTGTTTTGCCGGTATAAAACTAAATTTATAATTCATTAGCTGTTAATTCTGCTTTATTTTTATAAGTTAAAGATTGCTAATTCTCTGAAAATTACATGTATGTTCGCGTAAGTAAATAAATGACTCATTCAAAATTGTGGAATCATCTCTATCCGAGAGATTACGTAACCTTCTTTCACTTCCATTAAAAAATCGAGCAATTATTTTACCTGAGTCATGACTTAGTCACCGGGAAAGATTTAACGACTGGCTGAGTCGATTCTAGAACTCACCACGTAAATTTGATCAATTTACCTACTAAAGTCAAATAAGCAATAAAAGGATATGGGCGACGAATTAGCAACTAATAGTGTGTACGATCGAATGATCAAAAATTAATACGAATGTTTTAGTAATGATTTAATATTTTCAATATTTGCTAGATGAAAACACACACTTCAAATGTAATCGCCAACCATATTTCTTACAACAGTCAGCGGATGTTTTAACCTGCCCAATCAGAACCGTAAACATAATTCATGCAAAAATTGTCCCGGTGATGATGATTTACACGGAACACCCCTCGATTTGCTCCGGAAATGATAAATTTAGCATCGTGAAAAAAAAAAAAAAAAAAAAATTAATTCTGTTCCTTTCCTTTCTTAAAATGACCACACCGCATTTACCAGATGATTGCATTTATTACATTTTGAAGCACCTACAAAATAATCACTCAACGTTGTTCGAATGTTTGTTGGTCAACCGATTCTGGTGTAAAGTGACGGTTCCATTACTTTACATGAGTCCCTTTGAGACCATAGATAAACGTCACAATTACTCAATAATCATGACATTAATTACATGCCTTAACAAGGCAGAAATCGTGCAATTAAGAAATCAATTAAATTTTATTAATGTTCAAAACATAAAGATTAATATAGAATATAAACCATTATTCGATTACACAAAGTACATAGAGATTTATAATGATACCATTATAAATTTGATCATATTTAATTGGTTTAACCGTCATTTGAACCTAATCGATTATCAACGTAAAGGGATGCTTGATAATTTCATTTCAACCTTTCATCAATCAATGTTGAATCAATGTGTTAACATCAAACAATTAAATATCTCATTGATTCAATTCGAAAAGGAGAATTTTAATATTCAATTTATTAAAAATTTCTCCTCAAATTTATTAAAATTAACTTGCTTAAATCTAAAAAATTTTAATGAGATTAATAATGAGGTGGTCTTAGAATTTTTAAATAGTATTGAGAATAATTGTTTGAACCTGAGGAAGTTGGAACTTTCATTATACAAGAGTTACCCTTTAGAAACACTTACGGGGAAGCTTTGTTCCATCATTCAACAACAACAACATTTAAACATAATCAAATTATCCCATTGTGATTTCATACTGGATGATATCTTTTTATCATTGGAATTTCAAAGATTTTCCTTGACCTATTTCGAATTCTCGTACACAAACTTTTCACATGCTTCTTTTAAGGACTTTATAGATCTTTCTAATTTAAAATATTTGAAATTTTATGGCTGTAAAGAGATTTCATTGGAGAATTGTGAAATTTTAAAATTTGCTTCATTCAACCTTAAAGAGTTAATCCTTCAATATAATAGTTGGAAATCAAATATTACCATTTCAATGATAAAATATTTAGGTATTTCATTACAAAGGTTATTAGTATCTGACAAAACAACGATTCAAATCATTCAAACTATATCGAATTATTGTTTAAATCTATCTACTTTAGAAATCAAAATTGAAACAAACACTGACATATCAATATTTCCTTACCTAAAAAATCTTAATATCAAAATCCTAAATATACAGATCTTTATAAATAATAATAACATGGGTGATTGGTTCATAAGTTTGGCAAATTCTTTGCCTACAAGTGTTGAGGAAATCTCTTTTCATAGCATTACCCTTTTTCATTCCTCTTATTTTAAGATCTTATTAGATAATTGTCATGGGTATTTGGTCACCATTAATTTAAATGATTATATTAATTTATATAATCTGAAGGCTGTCTTGGATTACGCTGAAAGGAGTAATCATCATTTAAGATCGCTCGGGATTCGGATGATTGGAACAAGATTGAATGAAGAAGAGTCCCAATTATTGAATAAAATTAAGGAGAAGGGAGTCAATGTGATGGAATTTAATAGTATTTATAAAGAGACGGATTATGTGTATCTTTAAAAATAGTTTCATCGAATATCATATACTGTTAAGGGATTTATAAAGAGGTCTATGTAAAAAAATAAATAAATAATTTGGTTAAAATTAGAGATAATTCGGAAACATTAACATAAGCAAACCGACTTCAAGAGAATCTTACGTACGAAGACCAGGGATCTTTGATGTTTTGGGGGACTAATGTCTTTGCACATTATTATTATTATTATGATCCAAATTTAATTCATATTAACAACCCAGATCGAATAATTATAAATAATATAATAAAACACACGCGTAATAACAGTAAACTCAATACATTCCAAAAAATTTTAATTTAAAATATTAATAAATAATAAAGCATGACATGTTACAAAAAAATATATATCAAATACAAAATAAATACAATAAAAGAAATATTCAGATTAAATTTTCATTATCTCGACCAAAGTCTATCATTAATTGTTTTACCTCCTAAATTTTCTAAACATCTACAATATTACTTTTTTTTTTTTTTTTTTTTTTTTTTTTTTTTTTTATATATATATAAAAATTAAATTAAAAATTAAATCATTATAACGTTGCACTGTCACTAATGTTATCATCAATATCAATTTCAATATCCTCCAGATCGGAATCATTTTCCTCTTCTTTCATGACGTAATAAGGTCTTTTGGTATTTTGCGAATTTCTATTTATTCCCATAAAAACGCTACCAACTTTACCAATAATAGTCATTCTTTGACCTCTTCCTTTTGATGAATCATCATCATCTTGTATTTTCTTTTCTTTTGAAATACGCCATTTTTTACGTGTTCCATCTTTATCTTTTGTCTCATAAACAACCTTATTTAAATATAAATAAATTCTATTTAATAAGCCTGAATGAAATAGTCCGAGTTTTCCATTCCCTATCCATAACCCTCTTTTCTCCAAGAATTCTTCTAAATCCAATCGTTTCATTGGTTGGTAACATATACTCGTTCGATATAATGGTGAAAAATCTTGTTCGTATTTCTGTAAAGATGGAATTAGTTCTCCGTTCTTGTTCCATAAATCTTCCCAGAATAAATACCACCACTGATGCACTCGAGATGTATGAACTATTCTCATACGTTCATATAAATAAACTATTGTTGGATATTCGTGTTCAGGTATTGATTGAACATGCTGATTTTCTTCTGTGGTGAGTAATACTGACGGAAGTGCTTCCAAAGGTATTGAAGGATTATTAAATATATTAATATGGAATCCATATGTCAATGATTCTTCCTTTGATCTGGATTCATCTCGGTAATATTGTCGGTAGTCATTCATTGTTGTCTGAATCTGATCAAGTCCCATTTCAACTAATTTGTAATTATCTCCGAATAATTTTTCAAGTTGATTTGTCATTTGAAAGTCCTCGGTTATACCAATCACTTCTTGTGTAACTATATGAGGGCATTTACTTTCTTTGGGTCCAGGTTCTGAATATGTAATTGTAACTTTGAATCCTGGATTTAAATCATGACCGTTCCAAAGAGATCCATGCTTTCTTTGAATTGACAGAATACCTCGATGATAATGAACCTATTAGAAATATTTAAAGAGTTGAAAATTAGTAAGTCGTTATTTCAAAATTTTCATATATGAACAAAGTATTACCAACCTTTTCTTTCAAATAATCTACGTTTTCATAACAAGGTCCAATGATATTCTTTCCTTCCAAAGCTCTAAGCATTTGTCTAACTAACCTTCTTCGTTGGATTTCTTTGCTCTCATTCTGTTGTAAGTATCTCTGAAGTTCCCATTCTTGCTTCAATACTAGAATATTGTCATCTTCATCATAACACATTACGACACAAAATGGGAAAGGTACAACATAGGCTTTTCCAAAACCTGTCTTCTTACTAACATCTAAAAACTCCTCAGCATAGTACATATCAACTCCAACATAATTATTCAAAATTTTTGATTTTAGGTTGACCATGGACGACGGTAAAGGTGCTAAGGCTTTGACATAACTTTGTAAACCTATTGTCGACACTATTTTACAGTTTTCAATATGCCTCTCTCCTACGCTTCCAAAGAAATTTAATAAATATGGTGCTCGATAACTCGCTTCACTAAATAATAATGATTTTCCTGCAGAAAGTGCTGGAGGTTTGAATTTCTCATTAGTTAAAAGTAATTTTGTCCAAGTATCTTGCCAAATCCTTTCTTTTATCAACCTATCAAAATCTAAATCCGGTGAAGAAATATTCAATGAAAATTCTAATTTCTTTTTTCCAAGGCTTCCTCTATTTCCTCCTATACTTCTACTTACACCATATGCACCACCACCTCCCATATATCTCAAACTAAAATCATTAATCCTTTTCATTAAATAACAAGTAATGATTATCACAATTGTAACATTAACTATAATTAATCCAATGCCTAATCCATCTACAGGTCCTATGTTCAATATCATGAGAAGACCGATAACGCTTGTCATCAGATACGCAAATCTAGCCCAATATTCTGCGGTATTAAAATTTGAATAGAGGAATGGTTCACCCTTCCAATGTGAAATGAATAGTAACACGAAGAATAAGATTTGTATTACTTGAGCGATGGTGGAAATTTGAAGTCGCGTTGTTGAGGATCTAAATAGACAGTTATCTTTGGAAACGACAACCACCAAGAAAATAAGGGAGAATTTCATCGCCATAATAAATGATTTATAAGTTCCCCAATTATCATTATATCCTAAAAAATAATTAAATGAAAGAAATTAAATTATGTTCAACTTGGGTAAAGTAAATGAATATCAAGAACTCACTTACCATTAAATAAAAATTTGTGGGGATAATTATCTTCATCTTCAATGGCTTCTTTTCCTTTCGTTCCTTTGCTTGATGTAAAACCAAATCTTCCCATCTGTCTATCCACGATTTTCTTTAACGTAATTGGGAACCAAAAACTGATCGCACCCAAATTTAATAATGCCAAGGCAATGATAAAAGGTGAAAAGTTCAATCCATCCTTGCTCATACTTGTAACATAACAAAAATCTTTTGGATAACGTAACGCCTCATTTCCTCCTTCAACCATTGAATCAAAATCCGGATTATCTACATTTGGCAGGTAAGGATTTGCCACTGGCCAGAATGGTGCAGCCCAGACCACTGCATCCAATGATAATTTCGTTATTGGGACGTATATTGTGGTAAGAACAAACATGGTTATGTGATTTTTAAGTAAACATGACGATGTACGAGATGATCCAATATCCTAAGAAATATATTATTACGTAAATACTTTACAATATGAAATAGAGAAGGATTAAGCAAAATAAAAAAAATTTAAATACCTCAACATCAGTAGCTTTCTTCCATTTAGCAATCTTTCTGAACAAAAATAAGTTACAAAATCCAATGACGAAAAATAACAAAAAGAAAATAGCTCCAAATCCAAATACTTTGTCCATTTTGAGACTTAAAAAATCAGGAACTGAGGATAACATTATATAAATCCAATTGCGACTAAACATTCCTTGCGTAACAAATGATAAGGCTAATGACATGAATTGTATGAAATCTCTCATTATCTCCAATTTCGAAAATCTTTGTTCGTATACTATTGAAACTGCTTCTTGGTATTTTTCTGAAGAAGGAGAAGGCGAAGATCCGACAATTCCTCTTTCGGTAGGTCCATTGTTGTTATCATCATTTCCTTTCCCTTGGCTTATAGATTCCGTATCGCTCTGATCATTTGTGGGCTGGCTAATGATAGGGAATAAATATTCAGCAAATTTTTGGTTATTTCCTTGCGCTAAGAATTTACCATATTCTTCGGAAGTCATGATTTCTTTTGGATTTGAGAATCCAGTCTTTGGCAATGATTCAATATACTCATCGAGATGTGGTAATTTTATCCAAGGAGTTGTGGGTAAGAAGTGTTCATTCTTTTCAAATTCATCAAATGGATTGATGGTTAATCTAGTAATTCTTGTGGAAGATGAAGGTACAGTGGGATCAACTGGTTCAATTATATTTTCAACTGAAATATCCATAGTGCTAGTCTCTTGTACATTTTCCTTGCCATTTTCTGTGATAGAACTAACTCGTGTAAAATCCGGCACGGTCATATTATTCTTATAAAATGTTTCGTTAAATTGATGATGACGATCACGTATAGCTAAATCTGGAAGAGAATGATTAACCTTTCCATATTCAATCGCAGAGATACTATGTGGAACCAACATTGAAATATTCTCCTTTGTTGCATTATAATCTGGTAAATTATGATTATAATTATTTATCGACACGGACTTTAATATATTTTTCTTTTCCTTGAGAATAAATGCGGGAGAGAGTGTATGTCTTTGAGGATGTATCGTTGAATAAGGAGACTTTGGTATTTGTACAGGTCTATATTTATGTTGGCTATAATGACGTCTTTCCTTAGATTTAGAGACTGAATCTAAACTTTGTATAGACCTTGGCTTTCTTAATGCATCAACATTAACATTTCTGCTTCGTTGTTCACTCCTTTTATTGTTTTTAAGTGATTGATGTGAAATTCTACATGACTGAGTATCATCAGCCTGAGGCGTTGACGATATTTCATCACCATCTGAGTTTTTTTTTTGATTTAAAAAATTTCCAAAATTATCCAAGATAGTCAATTTACGGCTGTTGGGTTTAATTTCCGTTGGATCATTTTCATCATTTTCATCATCAATTTTAGTTGTAGAACGTGAATGTGCTATGCTTGTTTCTTGCAACTCAATGGCATGCGAATGTGTGATCTTATCCTTTGAGATATGTTTATTTTTCTTTTCAGATTGTTTTTTATCAACAAATGGATTATATTTTTGATCTTCATCACTTTCCACATCTGTAGCATCATTATCCTTCTTAACATTGTCCAAATATGAAGCAAATGGGTTTACATTCAATTTCAAATTCACTGAAGAAGCATTAGGTGATTCGACAAAGAATTTCCAAGAATCAGTGTCATCTGACATGAATGAGAAAATATAAGAATTGGCAGATCGGTCCAAGGGACTTTCTTTGAGTGGTCTTGGTATAGGTTCCTGCATGGTAAGTTGGGAATCTACAGGTTGTGAAGAAAGTTCCGGGATATTTAAAAAGTTTGAAGAAGATCTTTTGAACCATAGATCAGGAACTTGGTTGTCATTATTAGGCAAAGAATTTTTATTTGCATCATCATTAACTCCCTTATTATTATTATTAATATTATTAATCTCATTCTCGAAAGTTGAAGCAATCTGACTTAGAGAATTATCTGTCTTTGGTGACAGAATTGGTGAAATAGGCTTGCTCTGATTTTCTGGAAAAGGTTTCCAGAGTGGTGAAACAGCATTACTGCCCGCTTTAGAGTCTGCTGCAACTGGATTCCAAAAGGGTGAAATTGGTGTGATCTCAGGTAGAAATCCCAACAAAAAATTCGCATTCGAAGGCACAATTTCCGGGGATGCAAGCGTTGAATCAGCAGGGGAGGTTGGATTTAGAGATTGTGCAGTAGGTGATGACATGATTTCAGAAATGGTTTCCACCGCGGTTTCCTGACCAGATGGTGATGAAAGTGAAACTCGTGGTAATGATTCTTCCGGAATTTGTAAAGTTGATGAGGGAATGATGGACGAAATTTGTGAATCATCATTTGGCGAAATTGGTGAGGTTGGTGAGACAACGGAAATTGTTTCCGAAACCATCGTTGTTTCCTTTGATGGAACAGATGGCTTTGGTATTTCCCTTTCACGTGTAATTGAAACCGATTTTGATTCCGAAATAGATTGCTGTGGTTTTGGAGATGAAGTTGATACAGAAAAGAATGAATTTGTCTCAATCTGCTCCTGCCTCGAAATCAACGATCCTTCGCCCATAGATGATTTTCCAAAAATAGGTTCAGGAAGATCAAAATTAAATGGAGAAGTTGGAGCAATTTTTGGTAGATTTTCGACCGAAAGTTGTTCAGACGGTCCGAATTTTGGTGCTTTAATTTCTTCTGTCTTTGGTTCTGATTCGGTTTTTGGTTTCAATGGCTCGGACTTTGGTTCTGAGTCTGATTTTATGGGAGAAACTACAGACGAAGAAATAGGTGACGTTAGTTTCTTTGATTCTTCAACAACTTGCTTTTCTGGAACTTTAACAATGTCATCATTAAATAACTGAGATGTTCTTGTAGGGGTTGTTGGTGAAGGAATTATAATAGGATCAGGAATGTTTGACCTCCGTTTCATCGAGCTCTTCCTTGAAACTGATTTGGTCGGATTGTATAGAAATTCGGAAGTTGATGATTGTTTTGTAGAAGGTTCAGTTAGAAGTGTTGATTTCGACGTCGAATACGTTTCAAACGGATTATCATCGGTATCCCTTCGTTTGAGGTTCGAAACCAAAGTATTTGATATCGCGTTAGATAATGGCTGCGAAATCGACAAAGGCTCGATTGTTTGATTTCGTCTTATAGGAGACATTGGTTTTGGTGATGACGATTCTGATGATGCCTTTTTAGTCGTAGGATTCGCCGTTGTCGGTGACGCTGGCGGGGAAGTCACTTTTTCAAATCTGGACACGAGGTTTGATACATTTTTTACTGGTGGCAAAGATTCGCGTTGAACCATTTGGCTCGCTGCCTTTACCTTGCTTAAGGCGTCACGTGGTCGCAATTGAACTCCAAATTCTTCTTTGAAAGTATCAGGTAATGACCTAAGAGAGGATGAGGGTGAAAAGGATTTTTTGGAACTGTCATTATTAGCAGCTGAAAATGAACGAGTCACGTGACTCGTCAACGTGTCAAACTTTGATGATTCCACATCTTTTAAAGACGAAGCCAACGTCTCACTTATTGACTTTTGAGATTCATTATTACTATCATCACTTAAATTTTGTATCGATCTACTTGTAATTATAACTTTTGAAGAATCAGTTATTGTTTTGTGTAAGGTTGGAGATAATGGTGGAGAACTTGTAGGCGTATTACGAAAACTCCTTTGCCTTGGTGATAAAGGTGGAAAGTAAGAATCACTTCTCGGAGAAGGAGGCGTGGATGTGTTTGGAGATAAAGGACGAGATTTTGACACCGTTTCTGCAACAGCCTTTTCTTTCTCTTGTTGTTGAGCCCAAAATTTTATCAAATCATTTACAGGTTTTGCAGGTGGTTTTTTAAGATTAGACATTTTTTTTATATGTATATCGACGTTATTATAATTTAAGAATAATTATTATTATTATTATTATAGCTTTTTTTTTTCCAATTATGTTTCTGTATCGTTAAGACTAGCTTTCGAGACAGAATTATGTAATGATTATTTATGATTATTAATTGAATGTCGAATTCGTTTTTTTTTTTCTTTCTTTTTGCAATAAATTAGATGCTATTATTAATGTTGTTCGTTTCAATAATTTTTTTTTTTTCGTGTATTGTTTATATTTACTAATGCGCCAAAGAAATATTAGATATTCTTTACGCTTTGATTATTCCTAGAATAATAAAAATTAAAATTCGGTAATAATGGTATGCGAGGAATAAGGCGTGAAAAGGAAGGCGTGAAAAGAGAGGAGTGAGGAAAAGAAAGACGAGGTTAAAAAAGGGGGGGTAAGACAAAAAAAAAAAAAAAAAAAAAAAAGGAACAAAAAATAAAGTCAGAGTAAACTTTTCTTTGTATTTGTATTTTTTTTTTTTTTTTTATTTTAATGAATAAATGAATTTCTTTTTTTTTTTTTTTTTTCGAGGAAAAAAATTGAAGTAAATTGATCTATTCCATAACTAACCAAAAAAAAAAAAAAAAAAAAATTTTTAAATTAAAGGAATATAAAATAAAATGAGACCTTTTCAGATAATATATATATATATATATATCTTTACTTTCAAAAGGGTAGAAAATTGAAAGTAATTTGTCTTTTCAAAAATTGGGAAAACAGAATGTTGAAAGACAGAAAAAAAAAAGAGAAGGAAAAAAAAAAGAAAAAAAAAAAAAAAAAGGAGTGAACGAGCAAAAAAATATTAGTTTCTTGTATAACCTTGCTTGTACCTTTTTACACAATTAAAATGAATGGATTGTTTCCTTTAAAAAAAACAAAATAAAAAAAAATAAGTTGTCGCTCGAGATGAAATGTAACGCATAAAAGTTCGCTTCAAGTCGGTCATTTTATGTATGATTAATTGGTTGCAGTAGTTTGTTCAATAATTTTGGGAGGATAATCAAGGTGAACTTCCAAAATGGTCATCGTGCCGTATTGTTTACAAACTTCAATTAGGAAATAAAGTTATATTACAAGTCATGTGATGAGACGCGGTGTAAACTTACTACTTTCATTAGAAGTTTAAAATCAAATATTTACAGTTATGCACGACGGCAGATGAACGTTCTGAGTGGTTTATGTTTGAATTTGTCATTATTTGATGATCAAAAATATTTAATTGAATATGACCCCATTCAAACATCTTGAAAAGTTGCCAACACATACCACGTTTATTTAATTTCAACTTTCTTTTTTATGATTATTTGATTGCATTGGCGCAGCCTTTCAATGTGAATATAAAAATTCGCTTGGAAAAAGGGTTCGACCTTTTTTTTTTTTTTTTTTTTTTTTTTTTTCCTTCTTTCTCGTTACAAACGCGATAAGGAATTTTTTTCGAGAAGAAAGAATTTTTTTTTTTTTTTTAGTATCATTGTTTATTATTATTATTTATGGACGTGTAACGCAAAAATTTAAAATTAATTTCGTGTCAGTGATAGAAGTAAAATTAAAATTCTTTTAATTTAATAATTATTAAAAATGAAACATGAGATAAATTATTACATATTCATGTGAACCACTTATTAGTCATTAAACTTACTTTTTTGAACCAAACGGTGAATTACATTATTTACACTTGATTTTTATGCAAAAAAAAAGAAAATTTTACGAGTGAAGTGGTGACCTTATGAATGTTTGAACAATTCAAAAAAAAAAAAAGAAAAGAAAGAAAAAAAAGAACGAGAAAGATGATCCATAAAAAGAATTAACAATCTTCTTGCTCGGTGGGATGGCAATCGCTGCGGCCCTTCGTACGATCAAAAAAAGAGAGGCACCACTGTAAGAATTATCAAACAAAACATGCACTGCACGCCATTTTTCATTTCACAAAAACTTTGTTTTGTAAAAAAAAAACCATGATGATATAAAATTTTCGGGAATTTTCTAAACCGAAAGGGATCACACCGACCGATCTCATTGGACAATGCAAGGGTTGATATTGTTCTTGGCTGCAGTTTCCTTTTATGATCCTAATTTATTACACAAAATCTTCGAAACTTCTCAAAGAAAAGGTTAGACAATCATCTTTGTAAGGGTTTTGGGCGTTCGGAATTTAGCGGATTTAGCTAATCAAGTATAGGAATTAAATGCCTTTGTTTATCACAATTTTGAGATAGTTCACTCTATAACAATAAAATTATTAGGAAAGTGGAAAAGGAAATTTGAGCTAATGAAAAAGAGAATTTTCGACCTAAAATGAATTTGTTAATGAAATTGATTATAATAATGATAAATGATAAGAATGTTCAACAATCAAAATTTTATTAAAGTAATTAGATTCATTAATTCTTCTCTAAACATCTAAATTATTCTTCCATTTAACTTGCAAGATTATGCAACACTCGGCCAAGCATGGCTGCGGTTTGAGAATCATGATATTAAAAGAATAAAAATCCATTTTTTGGTCTCAAAGGCCCTTTAGCTGATCGATAGCACAAATGATCGATTATTCGTGTATCGCCAGAAAGTTAATGAGACACAAAATAATAGAGCAATGATTTTCTGATTTGCTAACAGGTGCATGGCATATTGGGCTAAGATGAACATTTCATAATCAAATCAACTAACCTTATCCATGCCAACCACTAGTGATTCATGAATTCTCCCGTCAAGCCTTTAGCCAATATCGGAGCCATACCCCTTACTTCTTCCGCGTCGTCAGTAGAGGGTGATCGTTTTCTATTGTACAAGTCTGATTAGTAACGCTCATATTTGCGGTGCTCTTACCATGACATAACCTCACATATACTGTAACTAAATGAATGCTTTCAAAAAATTAAAACTTTAAAATAAAAAATAAAAATTCAATAAATTTATATCATCATCTCTATCAAAGATGCAATGTTCCTTATTTCCGCCAAGGTTACGCATGATGTAAAGCGTATCGACATGTAATGAAGCATGTGAATGCGCAAATTCATTAGACGTGTTTTTATTCGTGTTTTATATTTGAGCATGACTTCGTTGCTTTATAAGAATTTTGATAGTATTCTTTTTTTTAATTTAATGAATGGTGTGAATTTTTTTTCCTAAATATTTTGGCCTTAATGAACTTTTTTGGACTAGCGTTTGATCATTTATGATATAAAGTTTTAATACATAAAGCATGTATTTCTTTTCGATATTAACTTGTTTACAACCTTTTATAGCCATCAATGTAAAAAAATAAAATAAAATAAAATATATAAATATTATACATGAATATTAGCTGTAAAAACATTGAAGGCAATTGACTTTGTATGCAGGAAGATCGATTAAATACTTCCAACATAAAAAATAATTGTAAAATTAATTAATTTAATTGATTTATGTATTTATTTGTTCTCATTATAATTCGCTTTATAAATAAAAATGTATATACTGTAAACAAATATTAAATGTTAATTTATTAAAGTCAAAATATTAACACAAGCGCTTTTCTGAATTTTTAGTAATATCGCAGCATGCGAATTATAATTTCCTAAGAGCTTGGAATAAAAAGTTTTTACCTGACTTCTTAAATCATTTAAAATCACCTTTTTAAATATCTCATCGGATTATCGATCATTAAAAATACTTCATCTAAATTATTTTGATTTATCTAACTAGACCATTCTTTTAATAAGGAATTGTCTTCCGCTATAAGCATTCAGCTGAGTTTATTCTCTTGGTCTACTTAATTGAAATAATTTAGCATTGCATTCTTTACACCAATCGATACTAATTTCGTGTCATTAATATCATACCTTTTAAAAACATACGAAGGACTATTTACATATAGAATTATTTTTTCATTGAAAGACCTAGCTAAAACGATCATTGGTTGGTTGTATTCATCCATGTTACATATTTTCTATATTAAAGTTTTTTACATTCATTTATTTTACTTCGAAAAAAAAATCCCGTACCCTTAACTTTTTGAACAATCAAATCTTTTAATTCGATTATTAGAAATTAAATTCTTGAAATTAAAAAAAAAAAAAAAAAGATGATGCGAAGCGTAAGTGCACTAAAGTTTTTATAAGTTTTTTCTAACCATAAAAAAAATTGTACTTTTTTGTCATTTCTTATACGTACGCGTTTGGTAATTTTAGAATAAATTTGATTGGCTAGAAAATCTATAAAATGGTTCAACGATAATCTGTGGTTGGTTGAACTTAAATCTCAGAAATCGGAACTTTTGTAGTATAATGGTAAACATAATTTTTACTCTTTTAAAAAAAGATAAATTCCTAACAAAATCTTTGGTAATTTCTTTTTTTCATTTTACATATATTTACTTATAATACTTTCAAGAAATGCCGGTTACAACCAAGCCACAGAAAAATGCTACAAATCCTTCAGAACTTTCATTAACTTATCTAAAATCTTTAACAAATATAGAAGATATACAAGAATGTCTTCGATTATTAGACCTGGAAGAAAATCAAATCGATCTTAATTTAGATGAATTATTAGAGAGCAGGCCAAAACTTGAATCTGAATTAGATAAATTAGAAGTTTTAAGGTTGGGAATTTTTTTTTTTTTTTTAAAAAAAAAAAAATTGTTTTATTTGATTAAATTAATTTTCTAATTAATTTTAGGCCACAATTAGGTACTTTACATACACAAGCTGCAAATTTATTAAATATCATAAACGGTACATCGTCAGTAGCGGAACGTATCAGTGCACAAGTACGACAATTGGATTTAGAACAAATCAGAGTTCAAGAATCAATAAAACAAGTTGAAGATGTACAAGAATTAAAACTTTGTATCACGGGTATACATCAGGCGTTGTATATGAAGGATTATGAAACTGCCGCTTCTTATGTTAATCGGGTTTCAACACTAGATTATACAATACTTTATGGAGAATTCGCTGAAACTTCTGTACCTTCATCTGATTATCCTGATATACCTACGAAAACTTTACATGATGCGAAAGAATCCCTTTTTACTATTTTTAGTAGGGAATTTGAAGCAGCTGTTAATAATAGAGATCAAGAGAATATAAGTAGATTTTTCAAGTTATTTCCTTTAATTGGAAAGGAGACGGAAGGGTTGGACAAATACTCAAAATTCGTTTGCGGTATCATCGCTGGGAAAAGTCAAGCAAATTTGGCCGAAATTGGTAAATTGAAAGTTGCAATTTATATTATTTTATTTCCTAAGATTTTTTTTAATTAATTAATTTTTTTTTCTTTTCGGAAACCTATAGCCGTGGGAACGAATTTTTATGGGAATGCGCTAACTAAACTTTTTGAGAATATAGCGCTTATCATAGATCAACATCAACCTGCTGTAGAAACTCACTATGGTCCAGGAAAAATGATTAGAGTTGTTGAAAGACTCCAAGAAGAATGTGATAAACAAAGTCGAATTATTTTGAATACATTTTATGATGAAAGACAAATTCAACGTAAGGTTTTGGATATTCAAATATATAACGATACACCAAAAAAACCACCTGGTTCACAAAGGTCTGGACAATCAAGAGAATTCGATATCATACCAGATCCAAGAGAACTTGATGTTGCGTTATCAGAGTTGGCGATGATTAGTGCTAGAACTCACTTGTATTATCGATTTATGGAATCAAGAGCAAAGGTAAATTCAAATGTTTAATTGGAATCTCAAGATGGATTTCTAACAATCTTTTGGTGATTTTTAGTTAGAAGTGAAGGCGATGCAGGTTAATGGGACTGATGTTTCTCTCCTTGAAAAAGATGCGGATAAATACGATGCATCAGTTATAATTAAAACGAGCGGATTGTCAAAGCAAATAAAAATGTTAATGAAAGATTTTATAATTTTGGAAGAATATTTCTTTAGAAAGGCTATTGAGAAGGTAAGATTATGTTAATCGATAATGACGAGTATTGGAACTAGTTTTGCTTACAATTATGTGTTTCAAGGCCATGAAAATAGACAACTACGAGGAAGGAAGTTCAACATCAAGTTGTGTCGAGGATGTGTTTTATATTCTTAAAGAATGTTTATCAAGAGCGGTGACAACATCCGATGTAGAGTGTTTAACCTCAATGGTCAATTTGGTCAATCAAAGTTTAGAAGTTGATTATCTTGCTTTATTCCAAAAAAGACTTTTAACTGCATTCGCAACTTCTGAACCAAAAGATGCCAAAATAGGTTACATGGTATTTATTTTACCTTTATATTTTACAATTTATACGTACAAAATTTGTAATTTTTTCTTTGATTTTTTTTAGATTTTACTAAACAATTTAGATGTTAGTTGTGATTATATGCAAAGACTTACGTCAGAATTGGTAATGATTCCTTCGATCATGGAGGAAGATTACGAGAAGATTCAGAAAAGTTTTACTTGGTTGAATAACACTACTACGAATAAATTTAAGCAACTACTACATGTAAGCGTAACCTTTTTTTGAGATGAATAATTTAATATTCTGTTAACTTATTACATCATTTTTAGAGTGGACTGGAACAACTTTTCACACAAATGGTAAAACCAAGGATTAGACCTATTTTACAGGAAGCTTATAAGGACATTAAGTATGTGTTGGATGAAGATGAATATCATGAACAAGATGCAAATGATAATTTTACAAAAAGGTTTGTGGCTGGATTTGATAATTTGGTCAAAATTTACCAGGTGAGTCATTATTTTCATAAGCTCTTATATATGCGCGAGATAAGTAAAGGTGTAATTCTTATTATTTTGATCCAGATAACATTTACATCAAACAATTATAACCAAATTATGATGCATATTTTGGAATCTGTTACTAATATGTGGGAAAAGACCGTTTTTGGTACAAAATTCAATCAGGTAATTTGAGGTTATTTTGAAAAAATACTTAAAGATGCGATTTCTTATAATCTATTCTTAATCTTGATAATAGTATGGCGCGTTAAGGTTTGATAAAGACTTAAGGTCTGTTAGCAATTATTTTTCAGTTAAAATGCAATGGCCAATTAGAGACAAATTTACGAGGTTAAATCAAATTTCAACATTACTCAATTTGGAATCTGTAAGAACATTTAATTTTTCTCCTATAACTATTTTTGATAAAAAGTACAGAAATTAATTAATTATAATTATTCAAGTTATCTGAAATCCATGATTATTGGGGAAGTGCAACTAAGGCAACAAGTCCAATTACGTGGAGGTTGACTGTTAATGAAGCAAAGAAAATTGTCGGATTACGGTAAATCATGAGATTTTCTTGGTTTATTATTGGTTTATTTTGCTAATAAAATCTTTTCGTATTTTATATTATAGGATTGATTTTAATGCCGAAGAAGTTTCCGCATTAAAACTTTAACGCTGAGTATAAGTTTAGGCGATACGTTATATAGTTATTTATTTTCTGAAAGCTTTTGTTTAGATGTTATTTTAAACAAATTTATAATATTAAAAATCTTTTTATTTAATGTTTCACCCTCAATTTTCTTATCGATGACTCATATCCTTTGATAACTAAGAAAATTTGATCATTTGTGAATGAGAACTTTTAAATAATGGGAATTTTTAATAAATAAAGTTTTTAGGTTGCTACTTTTTCTCCTGTAAAATTAACATCACGATCAATTGTACGGTATCTTCTAGATTTAAAATATTATTGTCTCTATAACAATAATCACATTTAAGTTAAAAATTTAAATATGTATCTTTTTGGAACAGCCATTAAAAGAAAATTAAATGAGATAATGCATATATAATAAATATTCGACTTGAGAAAATGAAAACATACTTAATAACCTATACTCGTGTTTTTCATTCTTATCGTTATTTCTTGTCAAATTCAAAAGAACAAAAAATGTAAATGTGCATTTGTAAGAAATTTTCTATTAAAAATATTTATTAACTTTATTGCCGCAGAATCTTTCTCACTATTTATATTCTTTACATCTCGACTTCTTTTTTATTTGTTATAAAAAAAAAAATTTCCCACGTACCGAAAGAAATAATAAATATATATTTTTTTAAAAAAAAAAAATGTGAATGTGTCGCAAATAAGTAATCGTGATAAAAACTTTTTTCTTTTGTTGAAAATCGCGGTTCACGAAAGCTTAATTACGTTTCTTGGTCTAACCGGATATAAGATGGTTGCCTTAGAGATAGTATACGATAGAAATTTAATAAGATCGTTTTCTTAGCATTGTTATATATCATGTTAATCCATACTAAAGATCATATTCCAATGCTCTTGTTCTATAAGATTCATCTTCCAATAATTTAATTTTTTTATTGCCTTCATCTATAAAATCATTTAATTGACATTTAATTGAGGATAGATTTTCTGGAAACGAATATAACAACAAAGAATTATATCATACCGTTATTATTTTCAATATGATCACTTTCAAATTTTCGTTTACCTTTTTAAAAGATTAATTAATAATGTTCTTAAAACAATGATTTAAAGATCTATAAAACAAATAATTACCAAAATCTGAAGAAATGGATTGACTTCGTATACTTCTTGTGGATTCTGCGGATTTCATCATGCTACTTAAAGATCTACTCTTATAAATAGCGCCTGGATTGTTTTTTGTTATAGGTCCAACATCTGATGATTCTACAATATCGGTTGGATTTTTCCATTCAGTTTCTCTAATATTATAAATTTTATAACGAATGTCATCAGCTGATAGTCTTTACTTGGATCAGGGTCCCAGCATTCTTTCATTAATTCAATATAACCTTTAGGTGCGTTTATATCACCGATTGGAGGACGTAACCCATCACAAATATCAATAATCAGCTCAGTATCATGAGCACGATCCCAAAAAGGTCTTCATAATCATACCAAAACTATAAATATCTGAAGCCGTGATATATTTTTGTCCTTGAAGAATCTCTGGGGCTACATAAGGAATAATTCCATAGTTATCATTATCTTCAGCTTCAGTAGCAGATTTACTTAATCCTAAATCACCTATCATACTATTTCCATTTTGTATCAAAATATTTCCACTATGAAGATCTCGGTGGATAATACCCTTGTCATGAATGTCCTCGAGGCCCGCTGAAATACCGGATAAATGACTTAACTTAGATGACCAATTAAGATTATAAAACTTTTCAGCTATATAACGAATCAAATCTCCCGAATCACAATAACTCATAATTATCACAAAATCTTTGGTATTAGGATCTTGCGTAATTCCATAATACTTAATGATACTACTGACGTTTCTCAATTTATAAGAAATTTTAATCTGAAAAAAGATTATTAACTTAGCGCATTAAGATAATTATAATAAATAAATAAAACAAGTGAATATATACCTCATTTAACTCCTTAGAAGTAAAGTTTTTAGAATTGTTAAGTTTCTTAAGAGCAACTTGTTTATTAGCTTCTCGTTCATATTTTTTTTCTTTTTTATTCCACCGAATAATTGAACCATCAATCCAAGTAGCTTTATAAACTTTACTAAATCCTCCCTCACCAATAAATTCTACATCTTTGAGTCTATCATAAGGAACGATCTCCATTTTGCTTCGTTTTATATCATTAATTTGTGTATATTTGATAAAATCGTCAATAACTTTATTTCCGATTCCAATTGGATTAAAGGTTACATTTGCTCTATAACAACAACGGCAAATTTTATGATTTTCTTCAGAAGGCATTCTCCTTTTTTTACATTCAATGCATTTTTCAAATTTATGCTTAGGCTTAAATTTAGCCACGGGTTGTATTTGCTGACTTGAAGTGACATTAAAGTTGATTAACATGATTATTATGAAAAAATTCGTTTCAGGCATTCAAGAACCACACATATTTATATGTTAATATGACGTAAATTCTCAAAGAAGTTCTCGAATTTAAAAAAGAATTCCATCAATGTCTTCGAAAATTTCCAAAAGAACGACGATATTTATTTCAGGGGCAATGATCTTCAGAACTTTATTTTGTACAAATATGCATGCATCCAGAAAATTCTTAGCGAAAAAATAGAAGTTTAATTGTCTGCTTACTAAATTGAATTCCCATAGTGCACAAATTATTTGTGAGTTTGTTGTTGTATTTAACTTATTTATTACGTTACGTAATATGATGATAATATTTTTAACATAAATAAATCAAATAATTAATTAAATTAGATTCGTTAAAAATTTATGGCGTAGTATTTTAACTTCTATTACACAAAAAACTTATAATTCCGACCAAAACATTCTAATTCTGCAGATCCTCATAAACGATTATTATTTTCGATTCGACATATTTAAAGAATATTTGGTCCTACTCGCTATTTACATTGCAATTAACGTAAACTTAAGATATTCTATAGTAAAAAAATTATATTTTCTTAAAAACAAGATGAACATGTCACATTACTCAAAATTTTTCAACCAAAAATTCAGTAAATAAAGAAATCTATGACAATAAGTTTTGATTCAAGATTTTTATCATGATAAACTTGTTTGCGATCGTTACAATTAAAGGTTAACCGAATATAAATAAGAAATAAGTCAAATTCAATTTGCCAAACCGAAAAAAATAAACCAACGAACGCATGATTTTAATTGGTTAGAAAAAGCGATATTAAATAAATTATGATTATGCCGAGCTTACTAATTCTTATGGAAATGTTACTTGCATAGTATAAACAAATTTGCATATATATAGCACAATGTATCTATCAATGTTGACGTTTTGTCATAACATTGCTTTATTTGATTAACTTCCATTTTATATAGTTTACTAGGAAAAAAGAAAAAGTTGTTGTAAAAGTTTCATGGAAAGAGCGTCGGATGAAGCAACAATAGAGGTCCCTCCCTCGATATAAATTCAGTTCCTTATGATATTGTTCTGTCCTACTTCCTGCGCCATAATTATAATTTTAGTAATAATTTTTTTGAGTCATTTCATTTTTTTTCTTTATCAACGAATTTCAATATTTTCAAAATTACAAAAAATTAACTTTTTTACAAAAATTACTTATCAAGTGTGAAAATTACAATATAAAGGAGAAATTGCTAAAATTACCTAATCTGCTTTTCAAACTGAAATACATCAAAATAAAGCGTTAATTCATCCTTTCGGTTGCAAAAGGCCCAAATTTTCATGTTTTACAATATGTGAATATCATTTAGAAAAAGTCATAATTAACGGGTGACAACTTTATATGTACATTAAAAAAAAAAAAAAGATTTGAATAAGTATGGTAATGTTAACGTTGAAATGTTTTTATTCAACCTATATAAGTAATGTTACACAAATTGTATTATAAAAATATAACGTTTTCAGGGCAGGAATTAAATATTTCGATTCTTGGGAACATCATCATCATTATACTCGAATTCTGGTGGAATATCCTCATATTTCACTAAATAAAATTTGATAATAATATTTAATTACAAAAAAAAAAAAAAAAAAAATTAAAAAAGCTTTAAAATTATTATTGGTAACAATCATTCGTTTTATTAAAATTTTTTTTTTTAGTCTTACAATAAAATCCAAGATTATTTCCAAAATTTCTGTGACATAAAACAAGATTGATACTTTGTGCCAAGGTTACAAAGGAAGCAAAGGCACCTAATAGCAAAAGGTTAAACATTGTAACGATATATATAAAAACAAAAAATATATATTACCAGAAGCCGAGATGATTTGAGATTCAAAAGAATTGTAAAATTCTCCTTACTTTATTAACTGCAATATTATTTTATATATATAAAAAAGCATTCCAACAAATTCAATAAATGAATTAAATAGATCAGTTTTGATTCTCTCACAACCTAATAAAAGATTTTTTATAAAAATGAACGAATAAGTCTTTTGCTTTAAATAAATCAAAAACTAATCAAAATATACTTACCACCGTTATTATAAATATTATAAATAATAAAACTACTAAATTAGTTAGTTGATCAGGCATTATAAGATCCCCAATAAATCATAAAAAATCAAGTTTACATTAATATATATCATTTTAAACAACCACATACAATATATCCATGCCAATACCGTTATGAAGTTTGCATGGATTAAAACAACTTGACATTGATATCTTTTATACATTTCTTGCATCATATTAAAAGGATATCGTTAATACAATTATACACGTATATATATTTTATTCTAAAAACTTACTATTTATCTGAATATTTTTTTGTGTTACCAATATCTTTGAAAATTTCCATTTTCTGGAGACATAAAAAAGTTACTAATTAGTCTTATTGGGAAAGGATTTATATATAACGCTTCCTTACCTTTTATACCAAAGAAGAGTCAATAATATTATGTAAATACACTCAAAGAATACATGTACAATTAATAAAATTACTTGGTTATGATAATTTGCAAATTTGATTTTACATCTTTTGTCACCGCAAGAATTGTAGACTTGCATTGCATAACTGGCCGTTATAAGAAAACTCAAAAAAACAAAAAACAATCCCATGTAATAATGTTTTAGTAAAATATCTAATCAGAATGTTTATTAGTATATCATTATTTAATATATTTTTTACTTACTGTGACAATAAATGATATTAATGGAGGAACAAATACTAAAAAAAAATAAAAGTAGTTGGCTTTGTAAAATAATCCCATTGAAACGTAATAATTTAAATATGCGAGTAGGAAAACAAAGTATACAGCTAAATGAATTATAAAAGAAAGAACAACAAACTTTTCCAATATTGGACATATTTTTAAATATTTAGGAAATTGTTTATTTAAAAAACTTGGCTAATAATTTTTACAGATATATTTTTTTTTCTTTTAAAAATATGAAGTGTGGCTTAACTGACGACGGATTTTCTACAACACTTTGGGGATCAAATGAAACAAGTAATTACCAGTCTAATATAAGAAAGCGAAATTTGAAAGCTTACAGATTATTTTATTATTTATAGTGCATTTTCAGAGAACTTCTATGTTTATCCTCACAAAGCTTCATAGTTTACCAACTTAAGTTCTAACCTTTGCACATATACTACATACCAGTAAATCTGACAATACTGACGATAAAGACGATTATCAACTAGTACAATATTATTAATTAAATCTACTATGTGTTGCTATTTATTATACTGATTATTATTATTATCTGATTATTAATGACAAATAATATTGAATCATCATTACATCCATCATTTTGATGATTTAATATTCTTTTAAGTATAAATAAGTCCCGTTTTCGCATGTTTGAGTAAAATAATGTCAACGACAAAGTACAGAGGAACACAATGAGTACCTCAGACAGAAATGTCCAGACCACGAACTTATCAAGGACATCGGGTCAGGTCTCAACTGGGTTTTACATCCATTTTGGAACGATCATACCAGGGAGATATCAAGGAGGTTGTGATTACCCACAAAGAACGGCTCTACTGCTTCATTTCTGAACTTGTCAAATGTATCTTTGTTAAGCACGATACAAAGGTTGTGGTACTCGGTTCGGATATTAACGTTGATGACACTGAATCCAGTGACTTGCCGAGGACTAATTATCAATCGTTACTATCTTCACAGCAAAACACAATTGGCTCAGGTCAGCCGAGAATTGAAAATGACGAAGGGAGATTGAAACACGAAAGATTCAGATATCCAACGCCTAAAGAAAGAGAAAAGCTAAGAAAGTGGACATAAAATAAAAATTTTGGGATGGTACAGGACGATGGGATCACTGACATGAGGTATGTTCGTACGCGATCTGATAATTGATGAGCGCTTACAAAAAAACAAGTTACACAGAAATAATTTTCGAATGAAGTACCGATCGAAGAAGGATCGAACACAAACCATCTCGATTTTTATTAGGGATTGGAATAGGAACAGAGGATAATATTCGTTCCTAAAGAGTATCATCACCTAAGAACAACCAACAGAGATCAATAACGCGGTTAACATAACCATGAATCACCTGGGACATTTTTACTTGTGTGTTTCCGTTCCTTTAGACATTATCGATAACCAAGATGATGTTCGTGGAAAGGTAATCTCGCTAGATCCAGGTGTTCACACGTTTTTGACCCTGATGGACAATTAATGAGTGGGGTAACGGTGATATTGACAAAGTATTCAAATTGTCTAAGAAATATGACAAATTACAGAGCGACAAAGACCTTGCTTTGGGAAGAACAAACAAGAGAAAAAGATTTCGATTGGGAAAATAGATGCTACGAATCATACAACGAATCTGTAATTTGATAAATGAGTGCCATCACCAGCTTGCCCGATAGTATTTCAGAATTACAAATCATTTTGCTACCTAAATTCGAAACATCACATATGTTCCAATCAAGAACAGCCCACACAATGCTAACCTGTTCATATTTTAGATTTTGTATGTTTTTTGCACAAGATAATAGAGTAAAGTATTGCAAGGTCATCGAGTACACCTAGTAGTACACTTCTAAGACATGTGGGCATTGCGGACTAATCAATGGCAAACTGGTGGTTCTAAGACTTTTCGGTGTAATTCGTGTGAGGTGGAGATGGATCGGGATGCAAGCGGGACCTGACTTCAGAGCTTGAACCTTTATGGGATATGATATTATTAACTCTGTTTATTCATGTTGGATTCAATTTCAAGGGCAACATGTAATTGGTGGTTAATGACTTGAGGTATTACAACAC
The DNA here is from genome assembly GCA_910591825.1 of Funneliformis caledonium. Taxonomy (NCBI): domain Eukaryota; kingdom Fungi; phylum Glomeromycota; class Glomeromycetes; order Glomerales; family Glomeraceae; genus Funneliformis; species Funneliformis caledonium. Next base: position 24,365 of record CAJVPQ010000673.1, read on the forward strand.
AATTTGTAACCTACTTCCATTTAATAATGAAAAATATTTATTAGCAGAAGCTATAGATTTTATAGAAGGTAAACAAGTATTACCAGAACTTGTTCAAACAGAATTT
>CAJVPQ010000674.1:0-24467 GCA_910591825.1 Funneliformis caledonium
ACAAGAGTATTTTTATTATATTTGTTCAAAAAATTCGTTATATCAAGAGTTCGCTATATCAAGAGTTGACTGTATTTCTTTTTAAGATGAATTTTTAATATTGAAATTGATCCATCTTTAGAAATTTTATAAATTACATTTAAAAAAAAATTTAATTAATTTTTTTAATATTTTAATTATTTTTATTACTAAAAATTTAAATTTTACCTATAATGATTATAATGATATTTGTTACTTTCTTTATTTAGAGTATAATTACTATAAATTATAGATCTCTATTTTTTTTTTATTCTCATAATTAAATATCTCATTTTAGATATTTGGTTAGGATTCTTCATATCTTAAATGAGTTCTTTATTTAAAAATTTATCACTATTATTAGAATATGATTTATTTTCCATTTTATTAAAATATTTTTATTAAATAAAATTATAAAAAAATTAAAAGATAAATTAAAATGTCAGATAATTTTCTATGATATTTTAATGTTATGATAAGTTAATAAAATAACAAAGCAAGTGGTAAAAACTAATAAAGCCAAATAATTAATTAAATTATAAGCTAAATGACTAAGTGTAACAAAGTTAAATAGTAAAAGACTAAGTGAAAGCAAAGATAAATGATATTTTTAATAAATACAAGCTAATTAGCAAAGTTATTAAAGTTAATTAACCAATTATATGGCAAAATTTGATAGGGTCAATTAGCAAAAAGCTAAGTGGCTAAGCAAACAAAATTATGTTATAACATTAATTCATAAAGTTAAGTAGCTAAGGTATCAGAATTAAGTAATAAATTTATATGGAAAATTTGATAGGATCAAATAATAAAAGTTAAGTAGTAAAGCTAGCAAAGCTATATTGTAAAATTGACTTACAAAGCTAAGTGACAGAGTTATTAAAACTAAGTAATAAAATTATATAACAAAATTTGATAAGTTCAAGTAAGTGATAAAGCTAGTTAAGATTAATTGTAAAGTCAAAGAAAAAATAATTAGTATAAATATTCTACTTGAAGAAAATAGTCAAAATATTCATTTAACAATTTCACATTCTGCAACTTTTCGCAATACAATTTTTTATTATTTAATAATAATTTTTATCATTCTTTTAAAATAATAATTTAATCATTCTAAATGGATGATAAGAAAATTATTCATTTAGAACAATTAAAATTATTATTTTAAACAGATGATAAGAAAATCATTCATTTGAAATGATTAAAATTATCATTCTAAATGGATGATAAAAAAATCGCTCATTTGAAATGATTAAAATTATCATTTCAAATAAACAATAAAAAAATTGTTCATTTGGAATGATTGAAATTATCATTCTAAATGAATAATAAGAAAATTGTTTATTTAGAATAATTGAAATTATCATTTCAAAAGAATGATTTTCTAATCATTCGTTTAGAATAAACCATCTAAAATTTTCAAAATTTTTAGTTTAGTTCAAATTTTTTTGATTCAGATTAGATTTATAATCTAAAAAAAATCTGAACTAAAATGAAAATTTTTGGATTAAATTTTTTGCAATTTGAACTGAACCAAAGTTGATCTAAACTGAAAATTTTCAGATTAATCTAAACTATTTGAAGCTTTAATAATGATCACTTTATCATATTAGTCTACTTTATCCACTTTATCAACTTTATTAATCATTTTTGATTATATGATCAAATAAAGCGTAATTAAGAATTATAGCTTCATTCCTTTTTTTTTAAATTTTAAGTTTTTGTCTAAATATCTATAGCTTCATTTACTAAAACTAGTAAGATTGACTTAAGAGTGTATAAATTTTCCTTAATGATATGTTTTGATCATTAAATTTAGTTTATACTTAGCATTTCATAAAGATAATTTACACGAATGAAAACAAAACTATAATATTTAATGACTAATCCTCTTAATTGATTTCACTATGTCAGTAAAGAAATTTCTATTTTTCAAAAGTTTTTCTAATAATAAGTATTGACTAAAATAAGAGTTTAGTCTTTTATTTGAATAGCTCTTAATAACATTTGATAAGTTGTCTAAAATTACTTCTATAAGTCTATTCCAGTTAAATATGAAGGAAAAGAAAAAATTACTTTCAAAGGTAAAGTTTCATTCAAATTTTCAATAAAAATTTGTTTCATTTTATAGAATTATAATAATTAATAAAATAAAATAAAAATAAAGATAAAAATAAAAATCTAATCTTAAAAAAGAGGGTCTTTATATATTTTCAAAAGATTTCTATTTACTGAAGTATGAAGTACAGTGCGTGACAAAAGTATTCAGATTTACATTTTTATTTATTGTACTTCAAAAACTACTCAAAAATTTAAAATTATATATTTTATTATATAACAAAAAAAATATTAAACTAAGTCAATAGCTTAGCTTATTGCCATCCTCTTAATTATTTGTTCTAATTGTTTTAGCATGTTACGAACCAAATTAAGAAGGATTTTGGGCTTGATTTCCTCTCATACTTTTTATAAAAACATCTATAGTAATTTGATTTTTTATTAATTACAAGATTGTTGATCTCTTTTTTCAACATCCCTTCCAAAATTGACTACAAATTCTCATTCAGATTTAAATCTGAGCTATTCAATCGTTAGTCTAACAACCTCAGACATCATTTAGAAAGAAGTTTTTTAGTTTTCTTGGCTGTGTTTTTAGGATCATTGTTCTGTTGAAAAACCCAATATCTTTCCATTATATAATATCTAAAAATGGCTAATGCAATGATGTCATGTGAAAATGTTATTTAATAAATTACATATTGCAGGAGAAAATCATGATTTTTTATATCAAATTTTAATTTCAGAAACTTTCGTCATGCACTGTATATGACCATCTAGTTCTCTTATTTTATAAGAACTATTTAATAAGACTTGATAGATATAATACGATCCTTTTTATTTTTGATCTAATTTTTCAGAATGGGTTTTATCTTTTGCATCTTCAAAGTATAAAACCTTATCTCTAATTTTATGTGAAACAGAAATCCTTATGTTTTTGTCATAATACTTCTTTTATTATTCTTATGTAAGTTATATTCATATTTTTATATCTAATCATATTAGGAGTAATTTGTTAATCAGATGATCAATTCTTTCTTGTAAGGTAAAATTTTGGTTGGTATAAAGGTTATTAGAATTATCAGAATTATCAATAGGTAACATTGCATTTCATCTATAAACGAAATGGAAAGGTTCAATTTTTGTGGTTGATTATTTGCTTATATGATAAGTAAATAGAATAGGAGAAATATATTGATCCTATTGATGACAAATATGAAATTGTTCTATCAATGATGATCACTTTATCATATTAGTCTACTTTATCCACTTTGTCAACTTTGTTAATCATTTTTGATTACATGACTAAATAAGGTGCAGTTAAGGATCACGGCTTCAACATATAAATTTTCTTGATTTCAGATGGAATAGAAACATTTTTTTCGATAAAACTTCCATTATATGGATCAATTATAAAAGAATAATAAAGACTTTTGACATATTAATGGCTTAAAAACAACCTGTATTTACTGTTTATAACTACATCTCATTCTAAACTCATTTCGATAACCTTTCCAGATAATACTTACCTTTATAAACTTATTAAATTTCTCTTCTGATATTTATATTTATTCGACTTCATTACTATCTGTCATCAAATCCAGTATTTGTTGTGGACTACTTGGTTAAATACTACTACTGTTGGAATTTTTGGTTGGAGAGCTAGAGCTTTTATTTTTATTTTTTTTATTCATTTTGATCTTTACAATCTAAAAATAAAAAGATAACTTTCAAGAATAATTTTTAAGTAATCAAAATATACTGATATAAGTTACCTTCTTAAATTTCTCTTGTTTCTCTTAATACTCTAAATCAGAGGAAAATGTTTTATAATCGATTTTTTTTTTCCTAAGTCTCATCCCAGCCGAAGAAGGTTCTCCTTCCTAAGATAAAGTCCCTTCAGTACTTGTTATTTCTTGATGTCTTCTAAACGCTATATTACTACTTTCAACAATATGGGTTGCACCTCCGGATGCAGTTGCAAAATTTTTCATCTTCTTAACCTGACAAAACACTATTTGTAATCCTTTTTGCCTTGTAAAATTTTCACACTAGATACTCACTTGTAGACGTCCGATTTTCACATCACTGGGAACGCTTCATATTCTTTTGTGTGTCAGTCCAATTCTTGAAAAAATAAAGTTCATAATTAATACTTATAAGAAGTATTTCCAGTAGCAATGAAAATAACAATAACAATATAGCATCAAACTAGGAACTATCCTTCAGACGAGCAGTCCCAGCTTGCACTAGGCGGCGAACGAGCAGTTCATCACTGGAGACGAGCAGTCCCAACTTGCGCCAAGCGTCGAACGAGCAGTTCATTACTGTTGGACTAAGTTCTTAACTTATTCAAGCACAGAATAAGCAGTTTAATACTGTTGGATTGTCTCATTAATGCATACTTTCCGGTTGTCAAGAATTTCTCGAGCTTTTCTTTTTTTCCTTATGTCAAATGAATCAGATTCTTCCATCTCTTTAAGATCTTTATTTATACGGTCCAGAGCTTTTTTTCTATCGAGTTTAAACGATAATGTTCCATAAAGCGTGCGCAAGTCCAGTTTTCTACCGCGTTATTATAGTAAAAAGCCTTAATAATGTTGCTTGTTTAGATATCGTGTTTCTAAAAGTTGAAATAAAATACTTCAACTTTTTGTAAAAAAATTAAAAAAAAAAAATTAAAAAAACGAAAAAAAGATCAAATATGTCATTCAGGTATCAGGTACTGATGATTTCATTAAATCAATAGATGATCCATTAGCGATATATACAGTTTAACATATAGTAGTGGCAAAATTTATATTATATAGTAACACGAATTTCTGCACAATGTTAAGGGTATTCATTTGCTTTTAATATTTTGAATGGCAATTTACGAGTTTTTGTTTTTTTCAGATATCCAATTCCAGACAATGAGGGAAAATAACTTTTGGTTATTTTTACTCGACCGAGTAATTAAAAATCTTTGGAAATAATAAACTCATTGCATGTTCATTTTGTTGCAATTACGTCCATAACTTTTATCTTTGGACATACTTACTAATCTCACGTAATTCGTGCGAAAAACTTTTTATATTTAAATTAATATTTATTAAGATAGTTGTAAATTTCTATTTTTTTTTTTTTTTTTTTTTTTTTTTAAAAAAGAAAAAAACAAAATTGAAAATGAAATGAAATCATAAAAATTAGAAATACTTTGTTGAGGAGAGAAAAGATTATCTAAAATCATCTATTCTTAAAAAAAAAAAAAAATGATTTACTGTATATACTGTGTATATATATATATTTATTTATAGAACTTATATAATCATTGTAAAAAATCTTTATTTTTTTAATCATCCTCGATTATAAATCTTTTTTCGCCTTGAGTGCTGCCACCGACTTCAGGATCCTGAGGAACATCATGATCCTCTTCTCTTTTATTAACTATTATAGAACGTATTATTAGCGAAAGTTTCTGAAATAAATAAAAATATGAATATAATTAAACTTACAAATTTTTTCTAAACCTTTTCCAAAGTTTTTGAATACGCGTACAGCATATATCCATGTTGTCTAATTAAAAAAAAAAAAAAATGCGCGGTTAATGTAAATTCGATTTATGCAAAGTTTGAATAAATAATTTCTTTATCTTACCAAACATAGCACAATAGCAACAGACACTATAATAAGAGAAGAAAAAATAATTTTCGTGTGATGAATATTATATTACTAGCGAAAAACCATTCAAATATTCTAAAGTTACTAATTACTTACGGAAAACAATAAAGAAATACCAGCTATTGTTAACTGTTTTTGTCGCGGATCGTAAAATAACGACAAAATCGACAATAGTAACTGTTGACAATAAGATATAAGTGAACATGCCTTCCCTCCACTCTTTTCGTAACTAAGATTACAAAAGCGCGTTAATAATGGGTTAAATAAAAATATATATAAAAAGAAGGACAAAAAAAACACTTACGGATCGATAAGCAAGAATTTCCAGGAAAAAAATCATGATCGTTACAACCATGTGAAAATAATAAACAATTGTGGGAAGTGTAAAAGTAAATTCAATTTTTTTCACTTCTTTATTCTCAATTTTTTCACTAAAAAGAAAGAAAACTTCGATCGACAAGAGGAACACAAAGAATAAATCCAGCTTTAATAACATAACAAAGATAAGGGTAGCTTTATATATTTTTTGAACTTCGATATCTGCACCAATTTTTTTATAAATATTCCATCCAAATTGTTTATATAATTTGAAACTTATGCAAGCCATAATTAATGCGAATACAACTAAAATTATTACTAATGGTAAATCAAAGTTTGCAAATTGTCTTTGAATTTCATCAGTTGGAAAAGTTTCACAATTCACACTTAAATCTCCTTTCCATTTTATTATTTCAAATATTTGAACCTAAATATAATAAAATTATTTTAACCTTTTTTTTTGTTTTTTTTTTAAAAAGTAAAAATAAAAAATGAAAAAAAATTTACAATGCCATAGAATCCACAGAGAAAATTTATAACAGTAAGAGTAATGACTTGAATTGTATTTTGATTGATTAGCTAAAATAATTTGTCAGTTAGGATTATGAATTTTTAAAAATTTTACTTGAACCAAAAAAAAAAAAAAAAATTTACCGAATTAAGACAAAAATAAAGCTGGAACAATTGGAATATCATGAAAATAATATTTTCTTGTATGATAAGCGACATACGATCTACTGATGGCCTAAGATTACAATTAAGTTCTGTTTCTTTTTTAATAATTATTTCTTTCAAATCCATATTTCTTCTAAGTACTCGACTTTCTAATATAATTACGGCAAGCAATTGTGCTATGGATGCAAGAGCAAAAAGTTTCGTCCATTTGGACTCTGTTATTTTGGCCAACTATATAGAATTTATTAACAAATTTTTTTTTTGTTATTTATTTAATAAAAAATTTAAGAAATGTTGACTCTTTGAACCAAGCGCCGTAGTATTATTTTAATAAAGGACAATTTATACTTGCCAAATTTGATAAGTTCGCCATTATCTCAAAAGTTTCTTAAAGTAATAACAAGTTCGAAACCTTGTTTATAAAAAAAATGGATATTTATTTTTGGATGACAAAATATTAAGAAGAGAAATTATTTATCGAGTACTAATTTCCAAGAACCATTTAATTTAATATTGTTTTATGCAAACATCTGCCAAAATATTTATACCCGTGTGTTTGTGATATGTAGTACTCAAACTATTCATTTCTTTAGAAAATGTCAAAGTAATGAAATTTGGCATTCAGATTTTACATAGTTGGATATCAAAAAATTTTAATTTGAAAATCTTTACGGAAATTAGCAAGGTTAGAAAAATAAATTAAAATGAAAATTTTTTAAAGTTTCCTCTGGAGTTTGTGAAATTGTAACCCGATAAATTTTTTTATTATCACCACCTTATTAAGTAAGATTTGCAAAATACGCTTTGTTCCTCCAATAAAAATATGCCACGAATACATATGAAAAAAAGTTATAAACGAAGAAATTTCTTATCTAACGTCCTAATTTCTTTTTTCCTTTTTGATTCTCGAAAAGCAAAAATAATGCTGTATTCGTTGAGAATACTTATCGCATCCTTGGCGTTATGCATGAGTTTACCATGTATCCTGGCATTATACGATAAAAGTGGCCCGGTTACATTGGTAACTGATAAAAACTTTCGTGAAGTAGTTTTACTAACAGAAGTAAATAAATATGATACATTTTCATGTTTAATTTTCTTCTTATTCGAATTAATATTTGATTTTAATTATCATCTAGCAAGTCGTTTTAATGGAATTTTTCGCGCCTTGGTGTGGACATTGTAAAAAGTAATATATTTTAACCTTTTTTTTTTTTTTTTAAAAAAAAAAAAAAGAATTAACGCGACTTTGATTCGTTAAACAGTCTTGCACCAGAGTACAAAAAGGTTGCTGAAAATCTTAAAGGTCTTGTAAAAGTAGCAGCCATAGATTGTGATGATCAATCAAATCGAAACATTTGTGGTGCTTACGATGTCAAAGGTAAAATTGTCGTACATTTCCTTTTATTAATGAAACGATGACAAGGTAATAATGATAATACTAAAAAAATCTTAATAGGTTTTCCAACAATAAAATTGTTTCCAAGTCAAGCTGTTCCAGATAAAAAAAACCCTGGTTCATTCTTAAAAAAGCCTAAAGGTATAATGATATATTACTAAATAAAATAATTTTTTTTTTATCTTGAAAAAATAAACAATTTTTTTTTTCTCTTGAAGATTATAATGGACCAAGGACAGCAAATGAAATGGTGAAATTTGCACTTTCTGAAATACCATCTTTTGTACAACCGATTTCCAATAAAAATCCAACAAAGAAATCACTCACGATTGAAGAATTTTTGGCCAAAGACGTATGTATCATTTTGATTATTTAAGGAAGTTCAAATTATGTATATTAACGTTAATTTATATTAGAATGAAACGATGTCAAAAGTTATATTATTTACAAATAAAGACAAAACAACTCATTTATATAAAGCGTTATCGGTGGAATTTCATAATCGATTACTTTTGGGAGAAGTTAGACAACAAGAATCTTCGATTATTGAGGAATTTGGAATAAAAAAATTTCCAACATTACTTGCAATTAATAAAAAAACCAATGAAATCTCGGAATTTACAGGTGATTGAGAAAAAAATTTATTTAAAAACTTTTTTTTCAAAAAAAAAAAAAAAAAAAATAATTATTTTGTAAATTTTATAGAGAAATACAATTATGAAAACTTGAGCAAATATTTAAATAAATATGCTTTACCCAAAAACACATCCAATGAGAAAAGATCCGAGAAAAAGAAAGAACCTAAAGTAGAACTTGAACCATGTAAGAAAACTTTATACATTAAAAAGTTCAATGATTTAAAATAACAATACTTATAAAAAATATCTTTTTTTCTTTTATTAGATAATCCTGAAATATTAGATGCCAATTCACAAGCTATACTTGATAATGAATGTTTGTCAAAACCGGGATTATGTATTTTTACGTTTTTACCTTTAGAAACGGAATTTGAAGAATCAATTAAAGAACATGAATCAAATATTAAAATATTAAAAAACGTTAAAGAAAGTCTCCATGAAGAGTTAGGAAATTCGATTTATTTAAGATTTTTATGGTTTAATTCATTAGAAAGTGGTTCCAAAAAATTGCTTAAAGATTTTAAATTAGCTGATGTATTTCCGGTTTTGATGATTTTAAACCCAAATAGAAAGGTATATAGGCCTTATCTTGGACCTTTTGACGAAGAAAACATTAAAAAATTTTTGAAAGAGGTTATTAAAGGTAAAGGAAAAAGTTTTGAATATGATTTTACTATTACTTTAGAAACAAAACGCAAAAAAGATGAATTATAAAAAAAATAAATGTACGCGTTAATAAATTAAAATTTAATCAAATATATTTATGTGTATAATAAATTAATATTATATCACAGTATTCTTGATAAATAATTTAATTATGGGAATAATTTTATTAGAAATTATTACAAATAGACTATCATAAGTCTCGAGAATTAAAAAAAGAAATTATAATAATACAAACTAAGTGATTATAAAAAAAACGTAATTATTGAAAGAAAATATTTACAATGAAACGACCCTAAAACAATTTAAAAAAATTCTTTGCATGAATTGTTTTTAAATTAAACCATCTTTGAGGTATTACGAATAAATGATTAATTGTTTATTAGTGAAGGTAATTAATATATTAAAAGATTACTAAATGAATTAAGAAATTATTATAAAAATAAGATATCTATATAGAAAAGTCATCTTTAAAAAAAATTTTATTCATAAAATTTTCATAAGAATTATTACTTTTGGAATCTTTATGTTTACCCATTATCATATTAATATCTAAAGATCGTTGCATGTAAGGATGTTGATAAAGTGTAGCAAACGGTTGTAAATTATTATTATTATTATTATTAATACTTGATCGAAATGCGTGTATTGCTGTCATTCTCACCAATGGTCCCAACATATTTTTTGAAATAACCATTCCACTTAATAAAGGTCCAAATGATGGAATTTTATCACGATAAATGTCTACCGCATATAAACTGGTACTTTGATTTCCGGTATTTGTGGAGAACGGTGATATGATTATTTGAGCGTTACCAAAATCTCCCCCTATTGTGGAGTTTCGATAATCTCGATAATGTTCGTTCCATATTATATGTACATGATCATTCCCTATATGTCGTTTCTAATATGTGAATAATAATAATTTCGTTAACGAGGTCTCTTGAAAACAAATTAATGTAATAAACAAACAATGAAATCTTAAATACCTTTCGAAGTTGCTTTGGATCTGTAGGATCTGTAGGCATTCTTGTTACATCGTGAAATATTATTTCCAAAGTTGAAGTACAATAATAAATCGAAGTAGTTCCATTCGTAGAATTTTTTTCCAATCCACCAAGATATCCGGAATGATTGGCTAAATCAATTTCCCATCCAAGACTTGTAACAAATTCTTCATATTCTTTGCTTCCACTCGTATTTTGTAAAATAGATTGCTCATCTTCTTGTCCTGTCCCAACATATAACAACCCAACCTTTATACTTTCACGTGAATGCTTTTTGTCAAGTAATCGAATGTCTCGATATAAGGCTGGTCCTTTATTTAATACACATATTGAACCTTCTTTAAATGTATCAGAATTTAACCATCCAAAATGACTTTGAAATAATCGACATTGTTGATAAGGTTCTTGAGGTTTTTCTGCTTCTGGTGGTATAACGGGTAAGAATGATTTTGATAATGAAAAATCTGCTCCAAGAGATAAATGTGATGTAGATCTTGAATAAAGTAGGTTCCTTGTAAGTCGTTTAGATACTTTAGTTCCATTACTTTTATTATCTATAACTTGACTTATACTATTTCGTAATGACATGTTATTTTCGTACCAAGATGATCTAAGCAAAAAAAAGGAAAGAAAATTGAGCGAATCTATCAGATTAATGATTTATAAATATTGAATGTTTTAAATGCAACATCTTACGCTTGACCTCCGGTAGAATTGAGATAATGAATTTCTTCTTGAATATGTCTATCCAATTCTTTCTCAAGCTGCGATAATCCAGTTTGGAAGCCATAATCTGATGTTCCTTTCGATAGTGGTGTATGTTCACTTACGCTAAAAGTTAAATTAAACAAATTCACACTAATTTCATCCAATAATAAAAAATAATAATAGGTATTATAGAATAATTACTATTGCAGCAAATAATCCAACATATTAATATGTCCATTATTACTGTTTTCAGTCCAAACAGGTAATCTATTTTTATCCTTAAAGAAATTACTTGTCCGATTACGTAATCTACTCCTGGGAGATGCATTTGAATCTCTATGATCAATAAATAAAAGAATTTAGAATAAAATAAATATAGGGAAAAAATAATGAATGCGAAAGAAAACTTACGGTGACTTGTTTCTCGATGATGGTTCAATTTTAATATCAGGTCTCAGTTCCATACAATTTGTAATTTCACAATGCTTTGGAATACTATTTTGGTTTGAATAAGGATCATCTAAATAGAAAAGTTTAGTATCCCAAGCATAACGACCAGTAATATCCCGAATTATCAAACGCGATACTAAACAAATTTCAGAAATGAAATTTTATAAGTTAGATTTTCTAACAAATTATATAAATAATTTGAAAAAAAACTTCATTTACTTGAGCTGTCATTGTCTGGTATCTCTATTATTGTGATTATTGTCTTATCATTAAAAGAAAAATATTGATAATGTTCGGCGCAATCTTCTTCTTTAGTGTCAGTTCTTAATGGACCGGTTAAAGTACTACATGAAGAAACAAGATATTTGGGTATAGATTAGAAAATACTCATTTTCTGAAACATTCCTATATTTACAAACCTATTTATCATTGCGGGACCATAAATAGGAGCAAAATTGTTAAAATGATGTGTCAAATGTAATAATATACATTCTGCAACTTCCTGTAAATTAAAGAAAGCATTAATTTTGAATGATATAACGTGTCAATATACAGAGCAAAAATAAACGCTAAAAAATTACCTTGACAAAATTCTCATCTTCAACATTATTTTCAACACCAACAACATGATTCATTCCTAACGAAACTTTACGCGTTGATTTTTTAAATCTAAAGGAAGTTTCCTTTCCTTGATTCCTAAGCGGAGCAGGATAAACTTTTTTGTAATAATTTAATGATTCTACCTGATAAGATGACAGAAGGTCAATAGTGATATATAAATAAATTTATAGATGACGTGACGTATCAAAATATATGTTGCGAGATTGACGTAAAATTTAAGAAAGCAAAGGTTTGCTAAACTAAAAACCAAAATAGATTCTTACCCCACGATTTTCAAATGCCAAATCTATCACATCAAAAACATTTTGACCTAGATCAGTGCCTGTGAAAATGGTCGAAGGAATTACCATCAACCACTCAATAAGGCAATAAAATAGCTTAGCTATTATGAATCCTAAATTTTTTTTTTTTTAAAAAAAAAAAAATAAAGTTAATGTCGTTCAAAAATAATTAAAAATTTAATTGATTTAGTTTAATTATGGTACCTCTCCCGTTTCTCACGGTTGCTTTCTGTATTGTTATATGTTCATTCAGAGCTCCAATTAAATTAGCAAAAACATCTTGGAGTATCATTCCGTATATCTACAAGTTATTTCGTTAGATAAATTTTTTTTTCAAAAAAATTATATACAATAAATAGTAAGAATCAAATAGTTTACTTCTTCATCCTCAAACCACATTGAAGAATTTTGTGCAAATGTAGTTAAGCAATCTGTAGCTGCTGATACTACAGGCAAATGACTCCAATATAACTGGTCCAATAGCACTTGGAAACATTCTTTAATGATAGTCTTACCTGGCCTATAAGATATTGGTAGATTATTCAAAATTAATTTGTTAAAGCAACAAAATATATAGATATATTAAAAACATAAATAAAAATTATACTAACCTTGTTGTAGTAAGTTCATCAAATGCGAATGTGCAAATGCCATATAATAACATATTATGCGTTTCGCTATGTTTTATTGAAGTTTCTGTTGATAGTGAATTTATTAATGTTTCTCCTAATGCCAATCTTACCTAAAATTTCAAATATAACAAACAATAAATTATTATATTGAGTCACATAATATATAAAATATAAATGAACCAACCTCGGAAAACCTTACATCACTCAATAAGCTGAAACTTGATTCATCAAATTCATTAATTTGAGCAAGTTTCATATATTGAACAAGAGGAACTTTTGCAGATGGAACTTGATTTACTATACATATAAGTGAATAGAGTATAATAATGGCGTTTTGTCTTGTCCCTTCAGGAACTCTCTTTGAATTATGTTTTGATAATAAATTTCTTATAGATTCAATAAAAGAACGATAAAGAATATTAATTCCTGGAAGACATTGAGAAAATAACTTTGCTGAATTATTAATTATCGCATAAATTATAGAATTGTCATAATCAGATAACCCTTTCAACAAAGCACGATAAAAATGATGATAGTAAGAATCATCGAAGTCATTATGGTGCCTAAATGACATAATCTTACATAATCCTCCATAAGCTAATACCCGTCCAGGTGCGAAGGCTCTAATAATATTAAAATATATAAATTATTATCAAAATTATTTAAACTAGCCTAATATATATAAATTGACTTACAATGGCAAATCGCAAGCCTCAAGAAGCCAAGGAGCAAATTCATAAATTAAAGGGAAGGGAACGTTTCCGAGTTGATTATAGCAAACCTATTATAACATATAAATTATAAACAAAAATTGATTTAAAAGTTTAAAAGCACCGAAAAAACAAAATTTTATTTTTAAAAAATTACCATTCCAAACATATCTAACATATCCACTAAACATTTAATAGCTTCAGCGTGATGAGGAATAATCTGAATGTGATTTAAATTGCCCAAAGCACAAAGCATATTTCTCCATACTAACAACGAAGTTTCAGAAGTCCAAGGTAAAATATCGAGGTTAATGAAATCTGGACTCCTGAAATTAGCCAAGGACATCGATAGTTTTTCATTACTAAAATTCGGCTGAATGAAAAATATTGATGAAACGGATGTTCGATTTGACTATATGATTTTATGAATATGAATAATGAACTTTTTTTTTGTTTTAAAGAAGAATATACGTATATATTAATATTACCTTGACATATTCATTACCAAGGTCACTACAGGCATCAAAAAAATCATCGTCGTCGTCATCATCATCATCATTATCTTCATCTGATGCAATACTACCAGAGTGTATGGATCCATTACTTACAATATTCAACAAATTTGGTCCACTAACACCTAACAATTTAGTATCTAATGGATTCGTATCTGAATGCATACTCAAAGTTCGTCTTCCAAATTTACCGCTTTCATTTTTAGGTAGTCCTGATGGTGAGAAATCAAAATCTTCACGTGAAGAAGTGCTACCTGAAGATTTATGTTTTAAAGAAAGATGTTTTGTACGATTTTTGGAAGGTTTGCGGCGATGATGATGACGTTCTGATGATGGCATTACTGAGAGACGTTTCTGTAATTCTACTTGATCAAGGTCAACTTGATGTACATGTTTTGATAAAATCTTTGACAAACGCAACATTATTTTCTGAAAAATTTATAAAAATAAAATTAATAAACATTCAAAAAGGAAAAGGATCTAATTTCTAAATTATAACTTACAGCCCATTGTGTCATAGTTTGAGACCACCTCGTACTAAAACTCATTTGAACTTTCAGTTCACCCCATAATTCTGGAACTGGAATTTTTGACCGAGAAAACGCGTATAATATTGTCTAAATAATGACAAAAGATAGAAGATAAAATTAATATTCCACATAAAGTGAGATAATTAGGATAATCACGGATATGGATTTATAATTGCACTTTGCGTAAGAGAATGGATTATCACATTGCGTATGATAATTAACTTACTATAAACTAGAGAAATAAGTAACAAAAAACTCGTGCTGTATCATAGTAATAATTGAAATTCTTCACTTACTTCGATCAAGTAATCAGCTAAATCATCGGCCAAAGCTACAGAAGGAATCAGAGCATACTTATCAGTTTGATTCATAATCCTTTTCTGAATGTTCAAAAGTGATCTAAGTATTGTTCCCCTAAAAACAGGTAAATAAATAGAACTTTAAAAATTTTGAACAAAATGGTAAATAAAATTTACACGATTGTATAAATACCAGGTTTCTAACTCTAATTCAATCGAGCCTTCGGTCATAATCGAACGATACAAAGACAAAACATCTCGATAAATAGAAACTTGTGCTTCCACTTCAATATTTGTCATTCCTCCATCAATCGTTAAGAACGAATGATCCTCAAATACCAAATTTAATAATTCGATATACCTTCTAAGATATACATTTGCATCTGAATATGAACTTGTAAATGATGAAGCTGATAATGGTGTTGAAGCTGGTGTTGTTGATGCATCATTTTGACTAATTGGTGAGGGTAGATTTTGAAGGGACTTACGTAAGTACGCTGGCCTTTCTTCTTCCTGTAGATTAAAAAATGTTTGATAAACAAAAAGGAAGGCTGGGAATATTTTGACTCAAATCGGGATAAAATAAACTAACCCCACTTAGAATCCAAACACCCACTATATGAACAGCACCTCTAACAATATCTTTATAAAGAGGGCTACCAGCTGGTAACATCAAAGATTGTCTCACAATTTCATGTGCAAATTCACGATTCTCGGGACCTAATACTATAGATTTTAATATAGGTGTAGCTGGTGAAGGATATGAAGAAATATTGTCGGACATTCTATGATTATCAAGACAATGATGAATAAAAAATGTAATTAAAGCTCTAAGTATTGCTGGTGGACATTTTTGAAACCCATCTTCTTTTAATTGAAATATATAAAAAACATTAGTAAAGCTGAAAAAATGAAAAAAAAAAAAAATAATAATAAAAGTAAAAAAGCAAAGCTTATTAATTTCACCTTGATTTTCGGGTAATAATCCAAGACATTTAGCACATTGAGGAAAAATTTTCACAAGATATTGTTTCTTTATTAATTCAAAATGAAACTTTGCAGCAGCTAATGCCGCATCAATTCCCATTCCTATAGCAATCCCATTATCAGGTTCAATACTTTCTATTGCAGGAAATTCATAATTCTCTGATGGTGGTATTGATCCAGCTGCAACATGAGCTAATCTAACTAGATTACCTACATTTACTTGAATTAAATTTACCGCATCATTAAATGTCGATGAATGTGGATTTGGAAATAAAGGACCCCGATGATCACCTGGTAAAAATGGATTGGATATTACATCAACAAAAATATAGGTCCTAAAAATATATCTCGAACTTCATCATATTTACCTCGTATTAATTCTTGTCCTAGAGCAATAGGAATATGACTTTTCCTCCATACATTGTCCTTTGAGTTACACGATTCTTCGCCTATATTCTTCATTTGATCACATAAAAATAAATCCAATGAAATGGCATTTGAATATAAGTACATGCATTCATCTAATTCTATTGTTTGATCATTTATCCATAATAACAAAAGCTGAAATCCTTGTTTTCGAACTCGAGGATGATTTCCATGATCAAGTAAAACTGACAATATTTCGGCTTATTTATTTTAAAAAAAAAGTCAGACATGAATGCTAAAATAGGAACTTCAACAAAAAATTTTTTTTCATAATAATTATAATAATAATAATAATAATTTATACCTATTTGTTTTCTTTGCCATCCAACCCTTATTTTATCAGGCAAAAATAAAAATATTTTACGTAATAAAAGTAAAATCTTATTTAAATTTAAAAATTCTTTTGATGTAAAAGGCGTGGATCTATCCGGTTTCTCTATTTATAATTCAATTTTAATACATTATTTTTTTTTATATTTTATATATTCATTTTTAAAATAAAATAAAATTCTCACGTTTTATTTTATCCACTTGACTCATAAATGAACTATAAACTACATCGAAAACGTCTCCAGAATTTTGTTGAAAAAATTGTGCCTGATCCAATTCATTCGCAACATCTTAACAAAATAATTGATATTGGGAAATTTGTTTATAATAAGCAAGAACAATATTTCAGTAAATAAAATTTCAATAAACAAATAAACAAATTTCATATATTATTTGAGCGAGGTTCTAGGATATATATCCCATTCTCTCTCAACCTAATTACCTATAACACTCCATAATGATGCAATTCTGGCTTTAGGTCTTTGCTTTATATCCAAAAAAATTTTTGCCTTTTTTAATAATTTTTCCATTTTATCGTCCTTTGTTTGGTGAAATAATAACTTTTGTTCTCTACTACAATTTTCAAAGAATTGCTTTTTTGTAGAAGGTGATGAAGCAGTAGAGTTTACCGGTGAAATTGGAGATGAGTTTGTGGTTGTTGTTCCATGATTCAATACGATCCGTTTATTAATTAAATTACTATTGCTATTATTACTATTATTACTATTAATATTATTGTTATAATCGTTATTATTATTAGAATTAGAATTAAAATTAGAATTAGAATTAGTAGTTAAATCGCCAAGATTGCTATTATTTTTTTTTTTAATGTCAATATACGAAGGATCTTCTTCAAACTGTTGGCGATAATGGAAAGGAGGCTTGAGAGGGGAAACTGGAGAAAATTGTCTGGAAGCACGAAAACTTTTCTTTCGTAACAATCGCTGTAAAGTTGGTTGGTGCTGTGTTGAATGAGAAGGTAAAGGTTGATTTTGTTGTTGAATCGACGCATTAACGGAAATTGGACTTGGGGGAGAAGTATTTCGTGTTTTATTATTATCTATTTTACTGGTATTTATTTCTGCAATTAAATCTTTTGGTCTCTGTGAAGAAATCGATGCGCGCCTATGCAAGATCTGATTTATAGCAGTAGTGAACGTCTGTTTTGTGGAAGAACTAGAACCATCTCCATTACTTTGAGTACTTCTTCGTTTCCTTGTAAAGGCTCCCGTTCTTCGTGCTGAAGGTTGCTCCTGTTCGTTAATAGTTGAATTTTGGGTAGAACTCCTCTTATTATCACTATTGCTACTACTAACACCAGTTTTAATTATTGAACTTTCGACTGGATCCATCCTCCAAAAAAAGTGGATATCCACAGCAAAAGTTAGTTTGTTTGTAAACTGTAAGTGGAGAACGGTTGTGTTACATATCCGTGCTTTTGTTTCGTGAGTGATTTATGTCTCCTTTTTCTGTTTTGTGTTAAAATTTAAATTTCCCAACTTCTGTGTTACATGAACACCCCAAATATTTTTTGCATAACAATATCAACCTAACTTTGATTGTATTAATTAACTTATGTAACCGAAAAACTTTAGTCCTTTTTTATTTGAAAAAAAAATTGGAAATAGTGAGCCCTAGCAAACATAAATAATTAAAACAAAATTAAAAAAACAATATATATAATCATTAATATTAGCAGAAATTAAAATTCATTGTTTTATATAAATAATTTTATCTGGCGCAGCTATTGTATTATCCCTTTAATGATAGAAAATTGAAAATTGCAGGCAAATTTTAATACGGTAAGTTTATTAATTTTTACCTATTTTTTTTTTTTTTTTTTTTTTTTTTTTTTTTTTTTTTTTTTAAAAAAAGAGGATTCTAATTACAAGGATACGGATCGGCAGAAGCATGTGAATTAATATCAGATACCCGGGTCTCTGTGTCCCGTATATTTTGAAAACAGCTGTAATTTTTTCTTTTTTATTGATATATATTTAAAAAAAAAAACCTACTAAGGTAAAATGTAAGAAATGGGTTTTACGCGAAACTAAAATTATCAAATAAAACACAATCGCCGTGGTAAAACTGCGTAAAATATCATAATTTTATGTAAAAAAGTTCTCCTGAAGAGCCCTTCTAGAATTAGTAATTTTAAAACTTCAAAATTTTTTTAAGGGCCCTTTAACATCCTTAGTTTTTACAAACGTGAGATTGATACAATTACAGACACAGTAAAATTTTTCAAATCATTTATCATTTTATTTTCATTTTATTTTCATTTTATTGTGATATAATTTTTTATCCCAGCTAATCAATTTATTTTGAGTTTGATTTATTTTAAAAATTTTATTTAATTCTGAATAGACAAATCTGCCCATATGTTCAAACCAATAAGCAAGCAAATTATCTAATATGTTTTTTAATTAAGAAAATCAAATTATCTTAAAAAAATTCACCCTTGCTGGCCCAGCAACCCAAATGAATATTTGTCAGATAATTTATAACAAAAGCGAAAAAAAATTTTGCTGGCCTAGCAATCTGAATCTTTTTTTGCTTTTGCTATGAGAAAGAAAAAGAGATTATATAATTAAACTATTTTAAGAGGATAATAAAAGTAAAAAAAATACTTTGCTGACCCAGCAATTCCAGTATTTATTTTACTCTTATTACCAGAAAGGAATGTGAATTATAAAGAAAATTATATGTATCAATCTTCGACTCTCCTAATGATTTTAAAAGTTGATCTGATATAACATATTTTTGCTTAAATAGAGTTTTACAAGAATTGCTTCTACAATCTTTTGCATCATAACCAATGCATTAACATTTAACGCAATAACTTAAATATGATGTTTTAATATTCAGATATAAGAACATACATGGCAAGTTTTCTTATATATACCAAAAGAAGCTATCCAGTTATTTTTCTTTGACAAAGTTTAATACACTTGTTGGTAGTTATATTTAACCTATTTAATACACATAAAAGGAAAAGTTAATATAACATATTAGCCTTATCTATTATACTCAAAGCACTTATATTTGATAAAATTGAAGGTGTGAGACTGACTGTATAAGCAATAGTACTAGTACACGATATTTCATCTAAAGAAGATTGTAAAGTAATTCTTTAAAAGTTTTTGAGCATAATAGATATTTGTTATATCACATGGTGATAAAATCAAATATTAATCTTTTTTATATTGTGTAATATTCAATTTCAATTGATTTAAAGTAATAAAAAAAAGATCAAAAACTAATCTATCAATATGCAGTTTTTTTACATCGATATATCGTTCGTTCCTTTTTTTACATTTGGGTAAAAAAGATCTAGAGATCTTTGCTCTTAAGAAAGTTAGATGAGAGCTGAAATTTTAAGGTTAAAATTATACATATTACAATATATTTTATTTAATAACTTATAATTTACCAAGTTTAAAATATTTTTAAAGTTTATTAATATTTTTTCTATTATTACTGCTTCTTTATTATCTAATATTTCATCATCTAATAAACTATTCATTTTTTTATAATCTTTATATATAGGATTTTACATTAAAGATAACACCTTTTTATAGAATTTTTTACAATTATTATTTTGTTCTAAAAAACATTTATGATGAAAAATATGATCATATATAAATATTATATCTTTTTCTTAATCTAAACATTTACATTAATCACAAATATTATTAGATAGTGGTTTTATCTAGTATATTTATAATTTTACTTTTTAATTTAATGTTGCAAGTTCCTTTAATTTTCTACTTTTTTCTGATTTTTATAATTATTATAATAAAAAAATATAGATATATTTAATGTTAATTCAAGAATTTTTATATAAAAAATTTATAGCTGAATAATATTTTTAATAGTCTAAAACTAATCTTTCTATTTTGGTAATTTTTATAACAATTAATTTTGTACTAATCAAAATTAATAATGATGTGATATTTCAAAAATAATCATTATAAAATTTAACCAATAAAATCACAGATAAGTTAAATGTCTATTATGCTTTTTGGAAATTAAGATATATATATATACTAAAAAAGACTAAGTTTTGTAAGTGTATGTGATCAGTTAACAGATATAAGAAGAAGTTCATATGATTGGCTACTAAAATAAAGAATAATTGACCAATTAAATTTAAATATTAGTTAAACCAATTAAAATTAAGCATAAATTTAAATAGAATTTAAATAAAATAAAATTATAATTTTTATTATTATATACCATTTATATTATTTCAAAAATTTATTAAAATTGTATTTATATCATATCTAATAAATATATTTAAATAACCTATTATTTACATAATTATTTTAATTATTAGTTAATTATTATTGAATAAATTATAATATTATAGTATTCTAGAAAGCTAAAATACTATCAACTGATTCTTTATTATTATGATCTTATTTAGGTATAAAGTCAGATTTTTTATTCTTAATTTTATTAATTAAATTAGGTTAGTGTAAATAATCTAAAAGTGATTACATATGTTTATTAATATCAGATTTTATATAATCTAAATAATACAAGCATTTATATTTATTAGACTAAAATATATATTATAATATGTATGCTTACATAATAGTATTTAACTTGTTTTTTCATTAATTATAATATTAGTAATAAGATAATTAGAAGAATTGTAACTAAACAAATTAGGCTTATTAAAAGAATTATATTATAAAGATAAATAACAAAGTTGTATATCTTTCATTTTCATTACTAAGATAAAAAAACTGATTTAGCATTAGTTTTTCTCTTTATGATAAGCTTTTTATAGTAACCTATTAATAGAATTAAAAATTACATCTTTTCATAATTAGTATAAATATAAATATCTGAAAAATAATCTAAAAAAAAATATGTCATTTTTTATGTTAAATTATAATATTTTATGAAAAATACTAGTATATTATTCAAAATGAGGTGTAAATAATTTTTTTTTTGAATCTATTATTATTTAATCACAAATAATTAATGTATCATAATTCTTTTATTATTTAATTTGCTATAAAATATTTTTCTATTTTTACATCACAAAAGACTGTAAAAGATTTTAACAAAGAATCAGAAAATTTTAATAATTCTACTTTCATTAATTTTAAAATTGAATAATCTTTCAATTAATAGTGAAAAATATCTAAAAAAATATTAAAGGTGCTTTAGTATAGATTTTGTAATT
This sequence comes from Funneliformis caledonium, assembly GCA_910591825.1. NCBI lineage: Eukaryota > Fungi > Glomeromycota > Glomeromycetes > Glomerales > Glomeraceae > Funneliformis > Funneliformis caledonium. Next base: position 22,123 of record CAJVPQ010000674.1, read on the forward strand.
AAATTTAAGAAAATAGTTTAAATCTAAAAATATGATTTAATATAAGAGTTAAAATTATCAGTATGAAAAAATAAAATATAAATATTAAGGATTAATAAAATTATACTATCTAATAGATCTTTAAATATATATTCTGTATTTTTACATATATAATTAATTTTAGCTTTAACTATTAGCGCAATTTTCTATTATATATTATATGAAAGTTCTAATAATAAGTTTATATACTATAGTTTTTATTTCTAAATAAGCAGTTTTCATTCACTAAAAATATATTTGTATATTGTGAAAAAGAATGGTTTAGTATTTGAGAAAGACTAACTCATAACTATTTAAGAAAATATATAAAAATTTTATCATAAGAAGGTAAAATAAAATTTCTTCTATAATTTTAGAAGAACTGTCATGAATAAAATATCAGAATATAGCAGTTCTTAAATAAATTTGATCAGGCTAATCAGCTACAATCAGAATAATATTATCTGCTTTAATATACCTATTAATTATAAGAATAGAAGTGACTGTATTAGTAATATTAATATAAAATTATACTAAATGAAGATTATTTTCTAAAAAGATTTACAAGCATTATATCTTTTATTGATCAAATACTTCTTTTTTCTTTTAAATGAGTATTATAAATATGAACTATTAGTTTCTCAAGTTTTATATTATTATCTATAAAATAGAATACCTAATTCTAGTTATGAGAGAATGAATATAAGAATATAAAATAGTTATTAATGCCAATTTTGATTAATAAAGCATCAATTAATATAGGATTATAAAAATCTTAATTTGGTATTACCAGTTTATTCTATTAGATTAAGTAAAATAGTAGCAAGATATATTGCAGTTGATATTATAACTGTATTAGGCATTATTTAGTATAAATTAAAGATGATGCTATAACTAGTTATAATTATGTAATGCTTATTTGTCATTGAATGCAACTAGTTATAACTCAATTTTTATTAATGTTGCAACTAGTTACAATTATGTGATACTTATTTATCACTAGTTACAACTAATATCTTTAATATAGATGCTATAATAATTATCAATATTTAAAATTATTACATTATTAATATTTTCTAAAAGTTCTAATTTTATAGTTATCAAATGTTTATTAGATATAACATTTTTATGATAAAAAATTGTGCAAAATATTATCAATAAACTTAGCATTACTAAAGTATTAATTGTTAAATTAAGTATTTTAATTAAATCTAAATACATTTTAAAATCTTTTTACATTATTAACAAATTTATTTCTAATGTTACAAATATAATAACATAAAAATACTAATTATTTTAGTACTTTTTTTATAGTATTTTTATTCTTTATTGATGGATTGGTTGATAAGTATAATTCATCAAAAAATATTTCTACTACTTATTTTCTGATTTTATAAGCATATGAAATTCTATAAATTCTCAAATTAATAATAATAATTTACATTTTCTTTCATAGAAAATCTTTATAATTATCCCTATAGCCTATAAAAAGATAAAATATTATTATTAAAAGTTTATGACTTCTTTTGACAATATTATTCTAGTGTATGTTACTAAAATTTAAAAGATATATTAATAACAATTGCAATATAATAGTTTATATATATAATACCATTTTTTTTATCATATTTTAGAAGTATTTTACTGACTTTTTTTATGAGATATCACTATATTTTTAACTGTTTATCATGTTTCAAACTTTTTCTTGCAAATTTTTATAATATATAAACTTTTGAGTTTCTTTAATATACTTATAACTTTATTATTAAATCAATACTTTTAAATTTAAGATTATTTAAGATTAATTTTAAAAATATTGTTTTAATACTCTAAAAAAGTTATTTGTAAAAAATTTTATGTCATAAAACCTTATTTTTTAAAAAGTACTGTAGAATACTGATTAAACTACCCCTCGTATAAACTACCCTCTAGGGTTTTGAGCCAAAATTTTGTAAGAAATCTGGGTATTTTACATGGTGTTTTTTTTGAACTGAGTAATAAGCGATTTTATTAATTTTTATTTATTAATTTATAAATGAATTTTTATTATAATTACTGTATTAGAATTATAAAAAAAATATTATAAGCTAAGTAATCTTTTTTTTTTATTATTACCATATAGCGCTGATATTAGTATCAGGTACTATTCAAGCAAATCTAAGTTTAATTTTGAATAGTACCTGGGGGTACTACATTCAGAGAAAGGTACTACACAAGAGAATATTACACAACAGGAATATAATAAAAGGAGGATATTAATCATAATCGTTGATCATCTTTTTTTACTTTCAAATTTTTAAATTTTTAACATTCCTTTGAAATAAAGC
>CAJVPQ010000675.1:0-24458 GCA_910591825.1 Funneliformis caledonium
AACAGGGTAAACAGACTGTATAGGAAATACAGAGGGAACAGACGTAACAAAAGAAATAGAAATTACTGCTGATCACTATGTAGCACAGTAATGACATCATCTAACGTGAGATCATTATTGATTGACATATCCTACGTGATATTTGGAGTTGCAATTTCTTCCGTTGACAATGTAAATGAAAAATTTCATAGTTTACTACCTATTCAAAGGAATAAAAAATACACTAATCTTGAAATTAACTACAATTTAATCTTCTAACTCCTCAAATTTGACTTTTCTATTACCACTTTCTTTAAAGAATTCTGTGTTTATATAGAAAAATAAAACTTTTATTTGAACAATTTTTAATGATTGAAATTTTTAAAGTCATACAACTTTTTCTTTATTATATTTCATGAAAATGTTACCAATACAATATATCAAATAAAACTTTTAATTTTATTTGACTATGTTCTGAAGCTAGATTCATAATGAACAATATTATTAACAATTTACTGTTATATTTAAAAGATCAACTTTTCATATATACTTTCTATTCAAGTTTTCCACTAGAAGTTTTAGCTCTTTTATTACTATTACACTCTTATTGGGTTATTAAAGCAGATTCTCACAATATTACATTATTGATTTTATTAAAAGTATTATTCCTTTCTCTTTTCAAAGACAATTGATACATTTACCAATTCCTCTTTCATTACTTATATTATTCTTTCTTCCTTTTATAATTTTTCTTTAATAAAACTTATACTCTTATATGAAAATTAAGATATGATTTTTTTTTCTAATGTAGTAATAACTAGCTATTATACGTCTACTTTTATATAGTTAGGTGATAATAGTAATTTTACTATTGATTATTACTAGAGCCTAATAGGACAACCAGTTGGTCTGATAAACTTGAGTTTTGAACTTTTTGGTTTATTAAACAGCTTTTTTTATTTTTCTATATCTGTACCTTTTTAGAGAATTTTCATATAATTTTTTACTGATTATGATTATACTTAATAAATAAAAGCATTATCATATCTTAAAAAATACATACATTATTATATTTTTTATAAAAGATATCTTTAAAATAACAAATTATTAATATTATTTGAAATCTATATTTTATTATTTATAAATGTTTAGAATCAAAACTAATATAAATAAATTTACACTGGGATTTGCTTTATCTAGATTTTTATGCAATTGCAAAAGTCAATCAGTATTGACTGGATTATTAAATGAGCAGACATTGGAATACTTTACATAGAAAAATTTAGTCCTTCACTTTATTTTAGACTAATTATAAAGATGAATATTACTGTATATTATAAAATAAAATTTTGTTAATAATAAGTAAGATAAAAATATTGATTCTATTATAAGCATTTGAAAAAGAATTTTAAAGGTTTAATTAATTCTATTTATTTAAATGATAGAATTTTAAAACATTAATGAAGGGATGAAATATTTTCTAAATTTCTCTTTCCATTTTTAATAAGATTGTAATATATTATATTTTACTGTTACATTAAATATAATTCCGACCAGAGACACGCATGTAAATTGTTTTCGATATTTGCAGTTAGTCCTTTGAAGATCATTTTGACAGGTTACAGGTTGTTAGAATGCCAGGTAGGTACGATGAAATGTCAAGCTGTCCTAATAATTATTTTTTTATAAATACGAGCTGGAAATCTCAAAAATTCCACGCTCGCACTTCTTATACTTGCATATATACACCTTAAAAACCTTCCTTTATCCCTTCGCGATATTTTCGCTTTCGGCCGTTTTAACATTTTAATTTTATATTTATTTTTTTTTAATTTCCGCTTTTTCTTATTTTTACACAATCGCGCAGTTTTAATTAATTAGAAGTTTTATTGATTGGCATTTATTTAGTTTAATATATTGACATTGCAAAAAGTGTAGAGCGCCGAACACTGATTAATTTGATATTATTAAATATATTTATCGTTAACATTACTTCATTTTTACTCAACAAAAATCTTCTGCTTACATTTAAATTGTTTATAAATTAATAAACGAAAGAACTGAATACAACATTACTAATAATTTTATCGTTATTTAAAAAAGATATTTTTTAGGCTCACATATATCTTTTCAAACCACATTACATAAGTCATTTGTATTAAATGATTTTATATATATATTTGATGTGACTTAAATATGGTTTCGTTTGAAATTCAAATATTTGAAAAAAAATTCAAACGAATGTCGGAAATCGAAATCAATTTCATTTGTTTTTTTCATTTTTTTAATTTTTGATTTTCGATATTCAATCCTAGACTTAAATCATGCAAATATAAGCATACAGATTAAATAAATTCTAAAATTCTGGTATATGATTTAATTTACTAGTAAATTATCAGAATATTACTAAGATGCATCCAATCAACAGATTTTGAGATTCTTTTTTTCAATTAGTTTTTTTTTAATAATTAACGTTGGTTTCGATCGGCTTGATTAAATAGGTAAGCGTTTCTCATTTACACGATTTTCTTTTTTATTTTATTTTATTTTTATTTCATTTGCTTATTAGGTTCTCCTTTTTCAGATTCGGGTTGCATTGAATTAAATAGCTTCAGGCCGCAGCGATCGATCTTAGTTTGACTGTTCTTATTCTTTCTAAGTACTAGTTAAGTTAATTTTTATTTTATATGGTATTTATTTTATGAGTTTAATCGCTTTAGGCTGCAACGATCGAATAAGGATATAATAGAGGATCGTTTAAATTGCTTACTGCGCCACTCAACAAGAGATTCGAATCTAATTCGATCGATTTCGATTCCAATTCCTATTTGGGAACTTATTTTCGAAACACATTTTACGAATGAATCATTTTATAAGAACTTCGAGTAAAGTTCCATTAGGACGTTACTCTATTTCAAACCTTTATTTTTCTAGATTCTGTCTAAGATTAAAATATACACGAAAATTTTCCACTCCCTCATTATTTTTTGTCAAAGGTAATAAAAGCAGTTTTAAAAGAGTTAAAAGTCCATTTTATGATCAAAAAGGTTCGAAAATAATACAGAATGGATTGAGGCTAGAATATTCGTGTGGCCCTCTTTCAATAATCCCCTTTCACTTTAGATTTTCTTTAGTTACATTAGATAACGATAACTCTGATTTAACAAATAAACAATTCAATGATTCTTATAAAGTACAATCGATATCGACTGCAAAATGTTCGGAACCTAATCTAATGAGGAAATCCATAAGTTATATTGTGAGATTTATCTCCGAATATATTATTGAGCCTATATTAATAGCATGTCGATTTACTTATTTGTTCTGTTTATTTATGCCACTTATTGTTGGATCACCCATAATATTAATCGGTAAAAGAGTTCCTGAAAAGGATGACGAAAGGACAGGTGCGCTTTGGTGGTATAACATGTTGGTGAGAAGTATGGAACGGGCCGGGCCAACATTTATCAAGGTTTGTGATGGCCATTACATTAGAATAGTTTGTATTCTATAAAATGATTTTTTTATTCTTAATTCATCTATAGTTGGCACAATGGGCTGCTTCAAGAACTGATATCTTTTCCAAAGAGATGTGTAATCTTCTTTCAAAGCTTCACTCTGCCGTTGATCCACATCCATTTTATGAAACGAAACGAATTGTTGAAGCAGCATTTGGAAGATCACTTGAAGAAATCTTTATTGAATTTGATATGAAACCAATAGGAATAGGTGCAATTGCACAGGTATGAGAGAAAAAATTTTTTATGTGTACATGTGTTTTGATTTGAGAACTAAATCCTTGCTTGATCTTCTTATTAGGTGTATAAAGCTATTATTCGTCCTGAAATTCTTCCATCTTTTTTTTATGATGATTCTAATGGTACGGATGTAATTCATCCTCCTGTGGTAGCTGTCAAAGTTTTACATCCTACGGCAGAAAAAAATATACGGCGGGATTTGAAGATTTTAATGGCGTTTGCAAAGATTATTAATGCAATCCCCACAATGCAATGGCTTTCTTTTCCAGAAGAAGTTTCAATGTTTGGAGAAATGATGCGAGATCAATTGGATCTAAGGATCGAGGAAGCAAATTTATTGGAATTTCAAAATAATTTTCGTAATCGCAGAACAGTAAAATTTCCTAAACCTTTGACCGGATGCACTACAAAGAATATGTTAATCGAGGAATACGTAAGAGCATTGCCCATTAAATTGTTCCTTGATAATGGCGCCAGTGTATTTGATCATATGATTGCAAACATGGGTAAGTTCGATCTATCATCTCCGTCTTTTTTGTTTTTTTCCATTCAAATTTAGACTGAATTTATTCTCATCTCTTTAAATATATGATTAGGCCTTGACATTTTTCTTGTAGGTTGAAATCTGTTTTTGAATACATTTCCTTTTGACTTGTTCAAATTTTTAATATTATCGGCATTCTCGTCACACTATATATATGTAGCATATGCTCATCCTTGATAATTTTGTGCACTCTGATTTACATCCTGGTAACATCATGATCAAATTCACGAAACCGAACACCTATACCGTGCTACGCCAATTTTGGGCACATTACACTGCTTCCGATGAGCAGGAATCAAAGATTCGATACGGTGATCACGATTCGGATGTTGCGATTGAGAGACTTTTATCAAAAAGTCACGACAAGGCACTTTGGTTGGATGAGTTGAAAGAATTATGTAATGAGGGGTATTTACCACAATTAGTCTTTTTAGATACAGGATTGATAACGAGTTTAAATGAAGAAAATCGTCGAAATTTTTTGGATTTATTTCGTGCGATAGCAGAATTTAATGGTTATAAAGCTGGTAGATTAATGATTGAACGATGTAAAACTCCAAACTTGGTAAAAGGTGGGGAAATATTTGCATTAAAGATGCAACATTTGGTTTTAAATGTGAAGGCAATAACGCTTCAATTAGGGAAGATTGGAATTGCCGATATTTTAACCACGGTCTTACAAATGGTTAGGCAGCATCACGTGAAGTTAGAGGGTGATTTTGTCAATGTAATAATCTCAATTTTATTATTAGAAGGGATTGGTAGACGATTAGATCCAACCATGGATTTATTAAAAAGTGCGTTACCAATCTTACGTGAATTGGGTGCGCAAGGGGCGGGTAGGGGCGTTTTGAAAGAAATTCCAGGAGGTGGCGCATGGTGGTTGAAGTTTTGGTTTTGGTTAGAAGCTAGGGAATGGGTAGATAATGCATCATGGAAAGAATATGCTGCAATGTTTCACAAAAATGTGTGGTGGCCTGATATTTGAATTCTGCAATTATTTTGATCGTGTCAAAATCTTTCTTATATGGAATCCAATAAAAATAAAAATAAAAATACAACCCCCCATCCCTTGAATAATCAGATCATATATGATGATGATGATATTATTATTATTGTTCCAATGCAATTATAAAAAACGTAAAATTTTTTTCTAACCCTACACCGATATTGATCTACACCGTTATTTGATCACCAAAGCAAAAGTAAATAGCAATTCATCTACACTTTCTGCTTCGTTTTCTACTTAGAGGTGCATGATCTTGTAATGTTGGATTTGAAGAGGTATCTCTCGCTTGATTGAATTTCACATTTCGAGAAACCGAACAAAACCTTCTCATAAAACAAACAGAGAATAGGATAACCGAAATCAACATGGCAAATTTGATGTAATTCTCGTTGTCCAATTGGTTTAATTGGTTTGAAGTTTCTGTCACACGGTCAACTAGAACGGTGGAGGTTGTTGCACGACCTTTGTTGATAATTTCTGGTCCCTTTTCCATGATCAAGCCATCAAGTTCTTGTTGAACCATTTCATCCCCAACGTGATTGACATCCCCAAGGATGGGGTCGGGAGCTTTTGAATAAAGTTCCTGAACCCCCTCCTCCTTGGAGGATCGATAACTTTCACTCGACATCTCATAATCGTTGTGCTTAACGATATGAGAGTAGGATTGATCCCTTTCAAAATCGTACAAACGGGACTCCTCAATGTTTCCATTACCGTAGACGAACTTGAGACCTAGTAATCGAAGTCGTTGCACCACATTGTTCCAAATCGTCGTTGGGATGATGTAATCCGGAGGAGGGGGGAACTCAAGGCGCATGTGATGAACGTTATGAATGATAACGTGAAGAGTAGAACCGGGAACGTCCTCTTCCTTTTGAGTCGAACTAGGCGTTGGACGAAGGATTTTTGAGGTGATAGTTACTTGTGCCGTTTCAGACATTTCAACATTTCAAAGGTCACGCGAATTAATGAGGTATGATTTTTCTCTCTCTCTCTCACTATCTCTTCGTTTTCCTTTCTTCTCTTTTTATTTGATGAGGATATATATTATTTATAAGGAAAGAAGGATGCACTAAACCACTATCACGTTCATGAAAAAAGAGAAGCTTTTATTAACAAGAATATTAATAGTGAGGTTTTTTTTTTTTTTTTCTTATAGAAATTATTACAACCCCTTTTTTTTCAAATCAAGTAGACTATCGTCATGATCAAAAAAATGTATGTAATCAAATCAATCAAGCCATGATGTCAAAACCAAAACATAATCCTTAATCGAAAACCACGTCATGCAATGTTGCATAAAATCTCTGGAAAAAAAAAAACAAAAAAGCTAACCTCGTTACACCATTTAAATTCACCCATTACTGATAAATAGATTGATAAATAAAAAAAACGTAATTATCAATATAAATGTGTATTAATAATAATAATAATAATAATAAAAAAAAAAAAAAAAAAAAAAATTAAAAATAAAAATTTTACAAGATCATCTCGAATTTATCAGGATTTTAGGTTATCACGCTTTAAATTAAATCACGATTAAACGAGCGATGACATTTGACGAGCTGTCAAAAAAAAAAAAAAAAAAAAAAAAAAAATTTGAGTAACATTATCATATAATAATTAAAATAATAATAATAATAATAATAATAACGTAGGGCTCGTGCATCATACTCGAATGTTTGTTTAATTAGACCGTTTCACAGAAAAAATTTTTTTTTTTATAGAATAAAAAAGGTGATGGCGTTTTTTTTTGTCATATTGCATGAAGTCATGAAGTCATTGAATTATTATTAATTTTTTTTTTTTTTTATTTATTTAAGAAACAACATATACAGACAGTATCACTAACCTCGCATGTCGCTTTCCTCTTATCACATTGGAACTTTTCCTGGTATTCGGGTGGAAACAGGGTAAGCCAACAAATGAATTTCAGTAGATCCGATTTTCAACCTCATGTAAAGATTATGAAAAGTTAATAATCGACCGATAAAGAACAATAGTAATGAGAACAATCGGATCAGTTATCTTATAGGAACTAGAGATTAGCGAACCCTGTAACAAACAAGAAGTTTATCTTCCCCGCATTTTTTTTTTCTCCTCCCCCACGCAATGAACATCCTTGATGCCCTGCAACTTTCAAATACAGAAATATTGATATGACTGTTGTTCATATGATAGTGAACAATATAATACAAAAAAAAAAAAAAAAAAAAACCTTAATATTATTATCAAATCATAAATAAATAAGTATTAAAATGGATAAGACGTGTAAAATTTTTTTTTATACAATAATAATAAGATTTATACAATAAATTATTATTAATAATCCAAATTAATTATAAATTAAACTGCACCTCATTGTATTTCTTCCCCTCATTGATCAACATACTCCGAAAAAAAAAAAACACAAATATTTGTTTGGACTCCCGCTTTTCCTAATAATCAACTTATTGTTTTCATTATTATTATGTAGTTAAAAAAAAAAAAAAATAAATTGACCTAACCTTCAAAAAATCTCTCAGCATGGGCTTACCTTGATTGTTTGCATCTGACATCGTAATGTTTGTAACGAATTAAAATTATTTCTAAAATAAATGGTGTATAAATTCATCATTATTAAATGGTTTCACTTCATTATGCCCCGAATAAATTAAATTAATAAACTGAAACTTTAAAAAAACAACCCAACTGAATGCCCATTTGCGGTTAAATCATCAAATTGTACCGTATAATAAAACGTCAAAGTTATCTTAACGGATGTAAGGTTTGCATGATTGAAATGCCATGTGGAAATCCTTTCCTGCCCAAAGGAATTTTTGTCAACCTTTAAAAAAACAATCGAAAAGGTGAGATTTTGTATCTCGTGATTTGACAAAAAAGGCATGATGATTGCTAAAAACAATCATCATTTAACGAATTAGAATTGTTTTGGAAAATGTCGCTTCTTGCGAATAACGAAATGAGGAACAAATTGGGGCGAAAAAGAAAAAAGACGGGAAAGGGAGGAAAAAAGAAAGGTTGTAATATTATTTGATAATTGAAAATATTTGTCAAACCTATCCATTCCGTTTTCATAGAAAAAAAAAAACATTTCATCATCACTGTCCCCTCCTCTCCCTCTTTCTCTCTCTCTCTCTCTTTCTAAAAAAAGACGACATATGGAATGATAAAATAAATAAATATATATATTTTTTTTTAAAACAATAACTTTATTTATTTTTTTTGATGTTACAAACCGAATATATTTGGCGAAAAAAATTCAGGAGAATATTACAATCATTCACTATCAAAAACTATATAACATCATATTTTTTTTTTTTTTTACTTGTGTTCTCATTTTTACATAAAAGTACATTGGAAATTGACATGTTAAGGTATGATAATTTAAGGTAGCTTTGGCTTTGAGGGAAAGGGTGGGTTGGGTAAAAATCTCTTCAGGGTTTAAAACTGACACCCTTTGAATTTGTAATTTACCAAATATAGACAGTTTTAACTATTTTTTTTCCCATTTCAACATTAATTTTATGTAACCTCTCATATTTTACGACGAGACGTTACGAATAAGGTGCCGTGAAAAATTTTAAAACAAATTTTCAAATTTTTAACGATAAAAAAATAATGAAAAGGACGAAGGAAGAAGACAGAGATTTTTGCCATTTTTTTTTTTGGCAAAAAAAAAATCCCATCCAAATAATTAGTGATTTTACACATCACATTATGATCAAAAACCGAACAAAAAAAAAAAAAAATAAAATAAGAAGAAACATAAATAAATGCTTACGAAATCAGATTTTTTTTTTTTTCGATACTATCTTTCACATTCATAAAATCACCGAGCCATATTAGGACATGTGACCCCACTTAACCCCATTCCCCATACATTAACTACGCATAGACCGGTTCTATTAAACAATGAACTAAAAATGATCGTTTTAAGGCAACACATTAAGCAAGACCCTGCATATGAAAATTCGCATCGTCCAATCAGATCGCGCAGTTTCTTATCATTAAAAACGAACCAGTTTCATAACGAGTTATCATTAAACTATGGAATATCGTTTCCCCACATCGATTTATTTTGTGTAGCCATTGATCTGCAACAGGCCTTACCATTTCAAGATAAATTTTGTTCACAGAGGTGAAGATCCTTTTCTTATACCTGCGGTATTACATTTTGCCATATCACACAATATTGTAAATAGGTTTTATTTTTACTTTATGTTATTTATTTTGTGCACCTTAGCCGTCAAAGATGTCAAAAAAAAAAAAAAAAAAATTTGATTACAATTGTGAAAAATATTTCTCCGAGTTCACAATTAACAACAATAAACTTTCCCTTAAAGTTCCTCAAACAAGATTGGCAACGAGTAAGAAATTGGAATGATTTTTTTTAAAAAAAAAAAAAAAAAAGAAAAAAAAAAAACAAATGAATATTTATGATTGTTGTTAAACATTGGCGTTACACAATGGAGATGGGCGAAATGAACAATGCACCTCGGCGTTTTTATTCTATGCAACATTTTTATGTAAAAAAATGGAATTGATTGTTAATGTGGGGGGGGGGGGGGATATCACAGGAAAAAAAAAAAAAAAAAAAATACGCCTTTTATTTTATGGAACTTTTTTTTAAAAAAGAATAAATTCGAAAAGAGACGCATTGGCGCATTGAAAATCACTAACGAATGTCGGGTACTAGCATTGATTAGCACAGGTCAACGAAAAAAAAATTATCTTGCTTTGATAAACATCAATGATAAGCGGTTAGTCATATGATTCATAGAAACTTTAAATGACCAATGCGTAAATTAGATTATGTGGGGTAGGTATCTGATACATGAAATTAATTGCAAGAGAGAAACAAAAAATTTTTTCATTTCCTTTCTCGATGACAAATTCAAGGTAACGGGATGGGTAACTTCATTACATAATGCAAGGTTAAAGATGTTTGAAACCTTAACAATTAACAATGAATCATTTATCAATTGTTATGGAAGTTAAAGAAGAAAGGAATTACGCCCTCCACAAAAAATAATATTAAATATTTGTGGGGTTTAAAAGTGTAATGGATTAGTAAGTTTTCCTTTTGTAAGGTTCAATGACGCGGTGTAATTACAAACAAGGGATCCAAGCTTCATACTGGCGCCGTTTCCTTTTTTTTTTTTCTCTTACGCGAAAATTATAACAAAATAGTCTTCTTGGCGTGTGAACCTGCCGATTTTTTTTTTACTAAGAGAAAAATAATTTTTTTTTTTTTTCGACAATCGGTACAAAAATAGAAATACATACTATCGTTCATAATGAACCTATTTTGAATGTCTAATTATGGTAATTATAGAATTAATTAAACAACCATAAGGAGAAAAATTTTTTTTTTTTTTTTTGTCAAGTTAACAGGTACAAGAATATTTGTTAGTGGCAAATAACAAGTTTTCAGCTTTGATCAACAACTTTAAGATTAAACCGACAATTTCGTTTATCCCATTTCCCCTTTTACAAACGCTCCCAAAAGTCGAATTTAATCAACAACCTGTTTATCATTGTTATTTGCAGATTTATTAAAATGATTAAAATGATTAAAGTTCAGACAGAGCATATTTAGTTTACCACCAAGTATGGTTGTTTATGGTTGCGGGGTAAAGTAAATAAATTATATTATAAAAATTACATTAATCAAAGAAAAAAAAAAAAAAAAAGTTGATCAATCAAGATGCGTACAAAGCGTGTGTGTATTTTGGTTGGCAATTTAACGATTATTTGTCGTAAACATAAGATTTACCTAAATCTTTTTTATTTGTAAAATTAATTTTGATTGCAATTTAAATTTCAATAACAAATAAAGGAAATTAAAAATTAAATGAACAAACATTCGGCATGAACGCCAAAGGAAAACAAAAAATAATCGGATTGCGCATAACATAAATATAAATATTATTATGATTTTTTTTTTTTTTTTTTAAACCTAAAGTAAATTGGATGCAAGATCCCCTAAACCTTGAAATTCGTCTCCAAACGATTCAAAGTTCAACAAAATGTTTAAAAAAAAAATGATTTTCCCCTGAAAAATTGATGAATTGTGAGATCTCGTCGCGTTCTTCATGTGGGATCGGTATTGATTGGTTGGTCGATGGGGAACCTGAGTCGTCCCCCCGTCATTGATTAATAAATAGTATTGATTAGTCTACTTTTCCACTGCCCGCTGAAAATTCGAGATTATCCTAACGACCATCTCAGAAGATGAACCCTTTTTCTCTCGTATCAAAAGTTCTCTTTCGTTCGGGATTACAAGATTGACTTCTTCAAGACAATAGATTAACATGTCTTGCAAAGTTGGAATTATGCGCTCGTGATTTCGTGTGGTAATCACGTTTATATATCACGTCTCCCAAACATCAAAAAGTTTTCTAAAATGTTAATATTTACGTTCATTTGTCACTTTGCATATAAACTTTAATTTCTGCACAAAAAAAAAAAAAATAATTTATCTCAATTTCTCCTTATTCCCCACCAAAGCCGATCTTGAGTTCACTCACCCACATAGAAAAACGATTTTAAATAAATAATAACAATAACAATAATAACAACAAGAGATTAACATTGAATACAATTTTAGATACACTGTAATAATACATGCATAGTACGTCTCCCTTAAAACTACAGAACATCTTACCCCATATACTTATTATTAAAAAATCACAAGCAAAAATTCCCATATATTCTAATGAAATGCCAAATTTGAAAAAAAAAAAAAAAGAAAAAAAAAATTTCAACACTATAATTAAGTGTGATAATGGAAATCAACCTACCATCTTGCATTTTTTTTTTTTTTTTTAGTTACAAAAAAAAAAATGCATGCATCCCAAAAGGAAAAAAAAGAAAAAAGATATGAAAATTGTATGAGAATATATTTATTTATTTATTTATTTTTTTTGGATATCTGATCGTGTTATTGGCCTTCGGATTTTTACCTTTTTTTGTCCATGAATTTTAATGAATTCGTTTAAGAAAAATCTTAAGTTAAATTTATGGCAAAAATTGTCCTTTGCGTTGCTTCCATTGTATTTTTTCCATTGTTTTTTTTTTTTTTACTCACCCCTTTATCAACCACATACATGTACATGTAACTTAAAATTCGAGACAACAATATGACTTTTAATGGTTAGTGAATTTATCATTAAAGTTCATAATGGTGTATATTATGTGCTACTTCTGATTGCCATATTATATAAATACAATATGATAAAAAAAGCACGGACAACATTGTATAGCTTGCAGATCTTGGGAACAAAAAAAAAAATCTTCAAGGAAAAAAAGGAAAAAAAAACTGGCTATCGAATCAAGTATCGCTCATCTGCCTTTATCGAATGCACAAGAAAAAAGATTAGTTGATCAATTCATTTCTAAAGGAAAAAGAAAAAAAAAAAGGTGAAAGGTTCACGCAAAGTCGTTTGGCTTAATTGCGGGGACATTGGGGGGCATAAAGCCGTGAATGGATGTAAAAAAGGTAATCGAATACGAGCATTCTGGACAGGTGTATGCACGTGTCCAAGTAATTTTTAATTAGCAGGGGACTTTTTTTTTTTTTTTTTTTGTAATTATTCGCGCAAAAGCCATTTCTTCAAGCAGAAATCAATGCACGCACACATTACGTAGATCACAATTAATTAATCTGATTACGCGTATGGGGTTTTTACCCCCATGATCTTTTTTTTTTTTTTTTTTTTTTTTTTTTTTGATAACACGCATTTATCCAATGTTTGCGAAATGCTTTATTTTCCAACCTTTTTTGAGGCAAATTTTTATCATGAATTTGCGAACTTTTTCATCGCGATTTACCATAAAAGGAAACTATGATTGGTCCGTGTTTTTTCATCATGGAACAAAAAAAATTGAATCTCGAAAACATGACGTCTAAACCAAAAACACGATCAATTAGTACAACAACGGTAAAATATTAAATATATTTGCCAAATATTTGTCGTTGCACAATTTGTGATACAAGACCAGGTAAGTGTCGATAGAAGGGAGACAATGGAATTCTGTTAAAACAATAATGTCAAATGCAAGGCGCGAAAAAAAAAAAAACTTTGGCGTCAACCTAAAAAGACGCGCGACGGCGTTTTTAATTATTGATAGTTCAAATGCTTATTTGTTTGTTAAAGAACCGAATAATATTGACATCATAAGGTGAATTAAGGTTTAGGTTTATTTTGTCTAATGGAGAAATGTTTCAAAGCGAGCTTTGTTCTCGACAATTCTCATGAGCTCTTGTGAACAAAATTTGTCCAAGGTACATGACAAGATTGGCTTTCTGAAAAGATCACAAAATTCCTTAAACATAAACCACAACTTTTCTAAAAAGACTAAATATTTCAATATTCTCGTTAATCTGTTTGGAATACAACATGAAGCATACATATCATCAATACTGTACAGTTAAAAAGGAAAAAAAAAAAAACCCCCCAAATAACAATAAACCCCCTTAAAAGATTATTTAGCAACTAAAAAAAAAAAATATACATGCAGCTTTTTTTTCGGCCTTGACTCTTTAGTATCATTCACATTATCTATAATCTTCAAGATGAAAAAAAAAACTATTGTTGATAAAAGTTTACCTAATAATAAGCAAGCCACACTTTTTTCTTTTTTTTCCTTTCACCAACTTCTGATAGGGGGGGATATGAACAAAGATAATAAAGATAATGCAAACCAACAAAAAAAAAAAAGGCATCATCTAAAGTTTGACATGACTTTGAAAGAAATCAGGATTTAAACAAGTTTTTGATTAATATAGATGTAATGTTTTGGTGTCATGTGCACTAATGTTGTGCATTTCTTTATTCTTTTTTTTTTAAGTGTCCCATTATTCTAAATAATATTATTTATTTGTGTTATATTTTAAATCAAAATACTGCGGTTTTGGCTTTTTCAGAAAAAATATCACTCATTTGACAGAAATTTGACACATCTTCGTAAAAACCTTTGAGCCTAAATAAGGACAGAATGCATTTGAACAAGATTGGTAAGAGGTCACGATGAAGGTAGAAAATGATTGTGTCTGATAATCAAACATTGCGTGGACAACAATAAAGTTTTTGTCGTCATATTTGCGAGCCAAGCAAAAAACAAACCTTCCCCTAAATGACCCGCAGTAAAAGAAAAGTTCGCCTAATACTCTCGAACCGTAATAAAAAGTAATGCAAACAAAATAATCATTTTTATGTAGATCTTTTTAATGAGATAAGATTTATTTTAGATAGGTATATATATAAAACTGTTTGATACTGTTAATCAATTCAATCAATTAAATTACATAAAACATTTCCTTTTTGTAAAGATAAATATAATTTTGTTTATTGTTTAACAATGTTATTTGTTCAATCGTAAAATTTTTTTTTTAATCTTGATGAAAATCAACAAGTTTTTTTTTTCTTTTGTTTCGAAAAAAAAAAAGCGACATTCTTTTTCTATTGGAGGGAGTTGATATGCATGACATATGAATTGATTTTAGAAAAACTTGTTCATTTTCATGATAATTAATTGTACTTGATGATTACAATAATTACAATAGGACAATAAAAAAACCTAATTCAGATAATATAATTCAAAAATGATTATTTCTTGATGAGCTTACCATACATTTGGCATTATTTATTTATATTCTTTTGAAGTAAAGTTATTAATGTGGAGAAGAGAGAAAAATTTTTCTTTTTTAGATTGGCATTGGGCAATGGATGATCAATAAACTATGGAAAGTAGCTTTGATCACATTAGATCACAACTGATCATATCTCGCACATCAAATAACGTTTTGCATAATGGCGTATTTTTTTTTTTTTTTTTTTTTACGATATATATATATATTTTAATTTACCCTTTGGAAAAAAGGTTATGCTCAGGGATTTACCAGAAATGTTTACCGCCCACCATTTACCATGTTATTAAATCTTTTACAATGTTATTATTATGCTAGGGTGACACGACAATATCGATCGAATAGGAGGACGAAATTAAAAAAAAAAAAAGAGTAACTTTGGGAGAAATTAACAAAGTAAATCGGTACAAGGTTACACATTCAATGCTAAGTGATAAGTAAAGGAAGTGATAGTCAAATTAAATTAGGAGATAAAAATTATGGAGAAATAAACAAGATGTAGGGACTCGTGAAATAACTGTTGAAAGGAAAGAAGAGCGAAACAAAAATTCTTTATAAAGTAAATTGGCGACAGAAGAGAAATATAACAATTTTTATGTAAGATGATTATCAAACAGTGAATATAATTAAATTTAGAAGTAATCCCCGAACAACTTAAAACTTAACACCTTTTACAATAATTGACGCAATAAAGCGGCAAAGACAATCCCCTTTAATGATCCCGGGTAACTCGCACAACGTAATATCTTAATTTAAGCTAAACTACTTTTTCCCTACTCATTCATCTCATTCAGGGTCATTTGTAATTCACATACGATCCATTTTTGGCGCATTGTGTGGGGAAGGTATCAAATAATTTGTGATGTGATTATTGAAGGTAGAAGAACACTTCCCGTTTATGGCGTTGACATATATTTGACATTAAAATCAAGTTCACATATTGAATGAATACATTCAATACATTATTATAAAAAAGAATTATAAAAAAAAAAAAAAAAAAAAGATGAGATTGTAAATCTGAAGTTAGGTTTCCTTAATTTTGGCCAAATTTAATCATCATAATTTTGGCTGAATTATTGAAATATCACACATTTTGGATTTTTTTTTGTCACCAGTATAAGTTTAAACCCTCTAATCGTCGCAAAATCAAGAACGAATATTTATTTGAGACATATATTTACAATACAAAAGATTATAAATATATACACACCCATACATATATATATACATTTAAATTATTTTATTTATATACCTTATATAATTTATTTATTTTATGTGCATAATATAAAATATAAAAGTGAGAATTTCTTACTATAAACATTTTTTTTATTTATTAATGCAATTGGCTAATACAAAAAAAGATGTTTTTTTTTTTAATGTAATACAGATTTTTTTTTATATTGTTAATTTACAATATATAAAAAAATTTTTTGTCTATAAAAAGTATGAAAAAATCGGCAATTTTTTTGATTTTAGTTTTCGAAACAATTACAACAAAATTTGAAGGTACTTCCTACCGCTTCTGTTTTCCCCATCAAACAACGAACACGAATTAAGACATTTTTTTCATCCGGTTTTTTGTCTTGTGTGTTCAATTTTGGAAACGAAGAATTACATACTCTCCCCTAGTTCTTCTCTTTTCTTCCTTTTACCATCACCCCACGAATAACCTTCAAAAAAAGTGTTTCTAAACGTTTTTCACGAAATCCAGAAGCAAATTTCCCACTCATTAATCTAATAATGGCTTACAACACAAAAGACAAGGTAATTTATCCCCCTTTTTTTTTTACCATTTTTCTCAATTTTAACAGCGTACCCCAGTAGCATATGATTGTTGATCTTGAAATTTAATTTTTTTTTTTTTTTAAACTTTATTAGCTACGCACCTTCTCCCCAATCATTTTATTCCATGAGCCTAAGTCAATCGACCAATGTATGGTCATCGGAAAAGATAACGAGCATCAGAAAAACTTCATCCTCTCCCACAAAAAAAAGGTTGAGGAAATGATGTCAATAAACAGCCGTTTCTGGCTAACGGTTTCCGAGAAATCACGAGGTAGGTTATTTAAAACAATTTATTTTAAAAATTTCTCTTTTTTTTTTTTTTTTCTTTTCCTAAAAATAAACGTAATATTTTTAAGAATACGAAGAAAGGCTCATATTTGGTCGTGACCAAATGATCGATCATAGATCAACACTGGCAACTCCAAATCTTGCCAATTCCATTTACACGCACCAGGATCCGCTTGAACCCACCCCCAAGCCAAAGCGGCGCCGGGGTAACCTCCCAAAAGCCACGACAGCCCTTCTCAAAGACTGGCTCGCGCAACATCGCAAGCACCCCTACCCGACCGAAGAGGAGAAGGTCGGATTGAGCCGACAAACACGATTGAGCCTACAACAGATATCGAATTGGTTCATTAATGCTCGCAGGCGTCATTTGCCCCATTTATTGGAGGCAAATGACTTCACCTCACAAAATAATGAGTTGGACATATTCCCCTACGAAGCTTCAGGGAATTCCACAGGTAATTTATCAGATCAATAATTAAGGGATTTCCTTTTTTTTTTTTTTTTAATAATCCCCTTTATTAAATTATTTCATTTATTTAAATTAAAAGACAGTGCATCGGATAATGGCAAGCAACATATGCGACGCCACACCTGTACGAGGATTCAAAAAACCGGCGGTGTAAGGAAGTCATACTTGCGAGGTAGAAGAAAACCATCGCTATAAAAAAAAAAAATCACTCTCCCAAAACACCTCCCCTCCCATTAAAGACTTTTTTTTTTTTATTTATTTTATATTTTTTTCATCGTAAAAATCAATCGATTGAACGCACATTGAATCCAACAACCATCGTATATGTATACTGGGTGAAAATCAAAAAAATATATGGGGCTAAATTATAAATTTAGATTTAAAACATTTTTTTTTTACCAACGGGGTTTTAATTTTTAAGACGCGTCCTTTTTCTCTCGAACAAAAGAAAAAAAAAAAACATTTTTTTTTTTTTTTTTCGACAAATAAGTTTTTTTTTTTAGAAAAAAAAATTTTTATGATCAAAAAAGAATGAAATCTTAAGTTTTTCGTAATTTCGTTATTTACCGTTCGACGAGTAATTATGTATATTAAGTATATATATATATATTTATTTATTTTATTTATTTTATTTATTCTCTTTATTCTCTTTTTTTTCTCTTTTTTTTTTTGAGATTTCTTCTATCACCTTTTATGTAGACAATGTTTGTTGGTAAAAAAAAAAAAAAAAAAAAAGAAAACAATTTTAAAGAAAAAAAAAAAAAAAAATAAGAAAATTATAAAATTAACAAAAAAAAAAACAAAAACAACTAGTTGAAAAAAAACAAAAAAAAAAAAAATTAAGAACATGCCCCCCCAAAAAACGAAAATTCTATCGAAAAATAAACAAATTTTTTTTTTTTTTTTTTCCGAATTTTCACCTTAATAATGTAACTATTGTATATAAAAAAAAGAAAACAAATCCGCGTGTGTGTGCGTTATTATGGTTATATATTATTGTTATTTATCTTTTTTTTTTTCTCCACATTATTATATATATATATACATATCCTATATATAAATCATGAAAATTTAATTTATATTTTACATATTATTGTTCTGTATTTTCTTAAATATAAAAATTAATTATAATAAAAAAATTATTAAGGTTAATTCATATATATTATTATTTTCGGGTGTATTAGGGGATTTTTTTTTTTCCTTTGCTGTAAAAGTATCATAAATATTTGGATTGTTTTTTGGCGAATGACGATAAAGATACACGCGATTAGTGAGTTTAGCATGCATGCGAAAGTATTGGAAGTTTTTTTTTGGCAATAAAGATTGACCGAGTGAACTTTACGTGCTTTCCATTCATAGATTCGCAAAAGTACGAGAGATTGTATTACATGATGTCTTTTGCGCACGGACCAGGTCGGGTTTAAAGGATTTACATTAAACGATCTGAAAATAAAATAAATTTACATCACTAGTAAGAATTTGGAAGTTCATATACGATTATGGTATTAATTTAAAAATGAGCTAGATAAGGATTTTTTTGTTTTTGTTTTTGACGTGTGGGAAACACACTTATGTCCATATTTCCATATACTCCCCATAAGAGAGAACAAAAGGTGTTTTGTGTGTTCATTCATAAAAATTTCGACATCTCGAAAGAGAGCGACAATTTAACGCTCTATTTATAATCAAATCGAACCTTTTTTTTTTTTGAATTCTTTTTGTTAGATGAATCGCTCATATGTATTATCCGTGTTTTACATTGAATTTAAAAGTTTAGCGCGTTTTTTTTTTTTTTTTTTTTTTTTTTTTTTCTGTTGGTTAAAACAATACATTGTTGTATTTATTTATTTATTATTAATGTAATAACGAGATGCAAAAAAAAAGTTTTTTTTCCAAAAAAAAAAAAAAAACGCCAAAAACATGTGAAATATATAAAAATGCTTATCTTACTTTGGTAATACCCATGAGTTTGAAATTTCGGAATAAAATTTAGATGAAAATAGGTTCAAATTACACATAGATAGGAGCTTTCCTTTCTAGAAAAACCCCATATTTAAAAAATCGACAAACTATTATAGGTTATCCTAAAATCATCAACCCGTAAAATTTTCTTATAGTGAGATTATTTTTTTGATTTACTGTAAAAGGAGGGGTAGATTAAATATAACTTTAAAGTTTTCTGTTGCCTTTTGAACTTTTTCTATCATTTAATCTATCTATAAACATAAACGGTTATTATTATTTCTTTAAGGTTATTCTCAAAAAAAAGATAAAATGAGAATTCATTTTACGCCAATGATTAATTCTTTTGAGATTGGGCGTTGTACTTTACCATGATGAAATGATTTGCTATCAATATCAGTTCATTTTCTCGATTTTTTTTTTTTTTTTTTTTTTCATGTCAAATTACTAAGATTATTTATCATTGTTGAAGTGAAAAAAATAAAATATTATAAAACTGTTTTAATCCAAGCCCGTTATTGTTGTTTGCAACTTTGCAGATCGGTACCAAATCAAATGCCTGCCCTTTACGAACCTTGATCTAATTCGGTTCTTGAAATTTTTTTCTCCGCAAACGGAAAAAGCAAATGACATTAAAATAATCGTAACTTTCAGATGCGGCCTTACAAAATCGGAAAGTTTCATTAAACAATGAGCTCTGCATTTTTTTTTATATCAAAAATGCGCTTTTCAATGATTTTTAAAAAAATAGAAGTCCTCGATATATTCTAGAAAGGTTGATCGCTTCCGCATTGTGAAAAGATCAGCAAAAATGACAATGGAAGAGAAACGTGTAATCTTATTTCCGGCCGAAATCAAACACAAAAATTTCCGAGGTTTTAATACCAGTTAAGTAATGATTGTTTCATCGTTTTTCAATTGTTTTGTACATCACTATGTTAAATTCGAATAAAAAACAATCCACCTATATATATCGCGAGTAAAGTTTTATTTACACATGTGGGCTCGATTTTCGACCAACATTAACGAATTTTAATTTGAATTCTGTTTATTTTTATTTTTATTTTAATATAATCATATAAATGCAAAATTGATATATGTCAGAAGGTGATAACGGTAGATTCTAAATTAAGTTGTATGTCGCATTGTAAATCTAAAAATTGCGCCCACGCTCCATTATATGTAGGAATAATAAACTTTTCTTTTCTCAGGTCCACGTTCAATACGCGCAACAGGAGCTGGTAATTGAACTGATCTAGTTCGTCTGGTTGAATTCTTCGGTCTCTGAACTGTCTCAGTTCGTGATATTGCTGAGAAAGTGTGTGAGTTAATGGGCGAATTCGGAATTGATCTAATTGAGCTAATCCGCGGCGATGTTGAGTTGTAGTGTAAAGATGGTCTCTGAGCAATCGCCCGTGGCATCGATACTTGGGTCGAACTGTACGAGTTAGAGGATGTAATCGAGTCGGTTCGTGCTGTCTCAGCTCGTGATATTGCTGAATTAGTGTGTGAGTTAATGGGCGAATTCGGTATTGTTCTAACTGAGTTAACCCGCGACATTGCTGAGTTGTAGTGTAAAGTTGGTCTCTGAACCATCGGTCGTGGCATCGATACTTGAGTTGAACTGTACGAATTCGAGGATGTAATCGAGCCTGATCGTGCTGTCTCAGTTCGTGATATTGCAGAGTTAGTGTGTGAGTGAATGGGCGAAATCGGCATTGTTTGAATTGAGCTAATCCGTGGCGATGTTGCGTCGTTCGAGCGTAAAGATGATCTCTGAGCAATCGTTCGTGGCATCGATACTTGGGTCGAGCTATACGAGTTAGAGGATGTAATCGAGTCTGTTCGAGTTGTCTCAGTTCGTGATATTGCTGAATTAGTGTGTGAGTGAATGGGTGAAATCGGCATTGTTTGAATTGGGCTAATCCGCGGCGATGTTGCGTTGGAGTCAGTTCGTGCTATCCTTGCTTGTGGTATTTCTGAGTTTATGTGTGAGTTGGTGGATGAAATCGGTATTGTTCTAATTGAGTTAATCCGCAGCATTGTTGAGTTGGAGTGTAAAGATGATCTCTGAGCCTTCGTTTGTGCCATCGATACTTGAGTCGATTGAATTGTTTCAATTGAGTTGTCTGGTGGTATAGATTTGTTTGTACCATATTCTTCGTGACGTTCATGATTTTCATGATACTCGTCAATAAATTTTTCGGTTTTATCATTCGCACCATCACTATCAAAGTCATTAAAAAATTCCTCAGAAATCTCTCGACCTTTATCATTGTAATTATCAGGTGAAGGGTTACTCTCAACCGAGTCCGTCGAATTACTCGAATCACTTGAATCACTCGAATAGATATCATAAAAAGTGCAACTTTTGTTCATTCCATGACGTTGAGTGATCCTCCTCAGCACCAGAGCTCCAAACAGTATTATAAGTATATTAAATGTTAATAAACCTGCGGCTAACAATGGGCCATAGAATTTAGTTATGAAACGCCCTCCGGATGCATCTATTTCATTTTCACGTTTCTCGATTGCATATGCCAACCCTATTTTATATATATATATATATATTGTTTTAGAACGAAAATTATATTTAATTTAAAGGGAGAAAGGCAAAATAATAATAATAATAATCTTTTTACACACGACAGTGATTTTTATTTACCATTTGACATGAAGAATGTTAACATTAACATCAAATGAATTAGTAAAGACATTGGAAAGAGAAGAGAAATTCAATAGAAACTTTTTTTTTTTTTATGGGCAAAGGTTAACATCATCAACTTTTAAGTCGTTAACATTTTGTTAGTAGTTCACCTATTTTAACTTTTCTTTTCCCCGTGAAAAAAAAAAAAAAAAGATCGGGTTAACTTAATTCATTTATTATTTGTTTGTTTGTTTGTTTGTTTGATCGACAGGATAAAAAAAAAAAAACTAACGGAGAAACGTTGTTTTAAATTAGGTACAAAGTAATTTCTTTCTTTCTTTTTCTTTCTTTTTTTTTTTGCTTATTTCTCTTGGAAACTCTACAATCAGTTTCTGAATGATTTAGGAAAATCCGTAAAAAAATTGAGAAATATTATTCCGATATCAATTTTTCGGGGTTGCGATTCGAATAAACAAAAAAAACTAAAACGGTGATAAAATTGTGGACTCATTGGTAAGGAAAACTTTATTATCATCCTATTTTTGATAGTCAATAAACTCCAGCTAATGAGTCTTGGTATTGAATAAAGGAGATAGTGTAGGAGTGAATAAAAGCATTTACAAAATTTCATTCACTTACAATAATCTAATCTCCATAGAGTACTAAGGAACTAATTAAATCTTTAGTTAATGCCCTATTAAATAAATTTGTCAACTTATGGGATAATCAAAATTGTTTGACACGATTTGCTGTGCAGTCATGTTTCTGCGATTACTGAATCATCAAAATAATTTCTCCTTTTGGGAAATAATAATTATAAAAACTATTAATTGACAATATGTTTTAACCTTTTTTTTTTACATAACATAAAGGGTGGTATGTGTTACATTGAAAAAAATTTTTTGCATTCTTATTTAGGTGATTCGTGTAACTTCTGTCCGGACCATAAAAGACCATAAATAAAAAAAAAAATTTTAAATATAATGGAAACGATCACCCTCGAAGAATTTAAAAAAAAACAATTATAAAAGGCTGAGATAGAAGGAGAGGCTGAAGAAGTTCAAGGAGTGAGCTGGAGGAGTGAATGGTCTAGTGATAGAAAAGAGGTAAAAGAAAAGAAAAAAGGCTGGAAAAGAAGGAGGGAAGACTGGAGGAAGCAATTAATAAATAAATTGACAAAATAAGTTTGCAGAATTTAATGAAAAAGGTAACAAACAAATTGTGTAAAAAAAAAAAAATTATACAAACAAAATTATTTTCATTCCGTTTCATTATCTTTTATTCACTTCGTTATTTATAAATAAACTTTTAGAAAAAAAAATGAAAAAAAAAATGAAGAAATTGATATTGAATGGAATGTTCAAGCTTCCAAGCCTACGAAACACATTCAATCCGATCATGTAGTTCATAAATTTTTTTTTTCATTAATTTTTTGTGGTATCTTCCATTTTCACTTGAAGGTGCCAGCAGAAAAAAAGTCGCATTTGGGAAGATGATCCTAAAAGAATATATTTTATTAAAAATTCAAAAAGCAACTCTATTTTATTTTAAAAATATCTTTATTTTTCCAAAAATATTACATTTGAAAAATATAAAATTACCATCACATTTGATAACGTCAAAAGATGCTTTTTATTAAATTATCCTGGCTGGACACAAAGGTAATGAATGGAAGAAAGTGGTAATCCTATCTGATGAATTTGATTCAACACTGTTAAGCGTTCTTGATATTTTAAAGAAAGCTTGGTAATTCGTCAAGGATCTGCGTCAATAAAATTTTGTACCATTGAGTGATGGATCGGCAATTAACAATATACGAAATTTATGTTCTCCGCCTAATAAGGTCCTCGAAATTTTCATCATACATTCATAACTTAATTGCGTAATGTCTAAGCCCGGGCTTCGCTTTATTTTTTTCTGGTTCTGTGTTACACATAAAAGCCAAGTTAGTCAAATTCGGTCAATCGTACGACTGAAAAATTACGTAACTTTAATTCACCTATTTTAATAAATAGCCTGAGAATTCGTTCGGAGAATCAAAACCTAATGAGTAATAATAAAACCGTATTATTCATTTTTTCTAAAACATTTTAGAAAACTTAAAATATTTTGATATCTAATGATTATAGAAAGATAGATTACTTTTTTTACTATGCTTATTAATTTTTTTCCGTGTTGCGTCACAACAACCTACCAATAGTTTATAATCACATGTGGGGCTTCGTCAATAGAAACACTGTGTTTCTAGTGACGAAGCCCCATGTAATTCAGAAAGGTATATAAAGTACAGTGGCGATCATAAATTATGCAACAAAAAAAAAAATTTCATTAAAACGAAATATTTTTTGTAATTACGGAAATA
>CAJVPQ010000676.1:0-24442 GCA_910591825.1 Funneliformis caledonium
GCCAGTAACTTTATTAAATTTATATATAAGGAAATACAAAGTAAATCGAAAATAAATCTATGCTAAGTACTAGCTATTTTCTGTAGTTATATTACAAACCCGTTTGAATCGACCTATCATCGTCTTTTTCCTCTATCAACTCCACTAAGTGCATACTTAATGAAAATTAATATCAGCAAGGAAAGATAAAGAAGACGTCAGTGCCTATCTAAGTAATCCGAGAACACGTAGCCAAATTTGTTCGCAAGGTGTATCCAAGTCTCCCAGTTAAAAGAGGGTTTGATGTCTATCTGTGAGGCAGGGTGAACTGGCACTTCGTTTACGCTTATCTTATTTAGTAATGCTTTTGAACGCTCTTTGGCGATTAATAAGTTGCAACGGTATTTCCAGACGTCATCGTATAGCTTTTGGTAGAAAAGGAGCAGCGAACGTGAAATGATAGAGAGGTAACGCTCTTTATTGCCAGCTATTTTGTAAACAATATCAAACAGGGAAGACGGAATTCTAGATTGAATGATGTCTGTATAGCCATTAGAAACATTTGAAGGTGATGTGAAGGTGTTGTTGAGTATGTTCTCAATTTCAGTCTGGTGCGCTGTGTATCTGATCCTGTATGAAGAGCTTAGCTGGTCAATAAGATCATCTTTGGTGGCCGAAATCGTATCCATAATTTTCGAGGAGTATGATGAACATGTCTAAATATAGAAAGCAGTTTCAATAACATTATTGCAACCCACACAAGGCCAGTGTTCATATAAATCAGGTCATAGTAATGTGAGGCGTGACAGTGAAGGAAGTTCGTCGATGAAGTTTTTAATTATGAATGATTTGAGCTTACATGAAGCAAAGGATATGAAGAGGGAAGAGGTGTTCATCGATAAAAGTCTCCAGATAACGAACCAATTAATGGATTTATTGACTGTGAGTACTCTGAGTTTGTCATTCCTGTTCAAATCCAGAAAGTTGCCAAAAAATTGTGCGTCAAAGAGTTGCTTGAGAAAACCTCTAATAGAGACCTCAATAGGAATATTATTAAAGTAAAATGAGAGATCTGATGAGGTGACATTATTAAGTAGCAAAGATAGAGGGGGTGTATTGCATCCATCTTTAGCTAATCTGTCCGCTATTTCATTGTAATAATTTCCGGCATGTGCTTTGATTTTGTGGAGTGCAATTTGGAGGTTGAGGTGATCAGTGATGTATCAGATAATATTTCAAATTGTATAATTTGAAACTTTTTCAAGCTTTCTCTGAGAAAGATGGTTGAAGAGCACATATTTGTTAAAACCGTGAATTGTTGCCTGGCTATCTAGGTAGACGTCCACTACTGCATTTTCTGGAGATACTATGAGGGCAGTGAGAAGAGCGTATATTTTAGCTTACGTAAAAGAGGGCCAGTTTGTAAGTGAAGCATTGAAGGTAGGTGGGCCATTGTCAGGGTGTAAGCAAATCCAACCGAATCCCATTTTACAGTTGTCCGTCTGAGGTCCTATTAAGGAGCCATCTGTGTAAAATGTTAGGGCTGTTGCATCGATAAAGGTGGATTGCAAATGTTTGAGCCTTCGTGAGTGCATTGATGGTTGAATAAAAAGATCAATGATGTTATCAGTGAGTTGAATTGCTGAAGAAGAAACATTGTATGATTTGTGAAAGATCGTATTGGTGATACGAGAGATTTCTCTAAATGATTGTTTTAGTTGATTCTTGACAGTGTGTGGTTGCTTGAAAATGGTCTAAACTAAGTAGGCTAGGGCATTAGGAATATAGAT
Organism: Funneliformis caledonium; assembly: GCA_910591825.1. Lineage (NCBI taxonomy): Eukaryota > Fungi > Glomeromycota > Glomeromycetes > Glomerales > Glomeraceae > Funneliformis > Funneliformis caledonium. Next base: position 1,770 of record CAJVPQ010000676.1, read on the forward strand.
AATGCAATGCCTAGACGAAATGGTCTGTTTGCCGAAAGGACAACCAGAGCATTTAACAAGCTGACAAACATTATTATGGTTAATGTTGTGAATGAAATGGTAATAAATGAGATGGCTACTATTAGAAACATCGGCTATGATTTTTCCGAAAGTTGGACCATTGAGCGTTGTGTCTCAGGTTGATACTATTTCTTTTATTTGGCTATTTAAGGTGAGCACTTGAGATATGGTTTTGTAAAATGGTAAGGGAGAAGTTAGTCTGAATTCTGGTTTGAGCAATCTATGTACGTGACTTTCTAAAACTATGTTGTCTAATCTATAAAAAAAATCAGATGAACCGAATCTTTTTGACTGGTGGTCAAAATCCCTAAGAAGGAAATCAGAAGTAGTAATTAAATGACGACCTGGGAAAGAGATTAGTTGATCTAAAAAATATAAGTTATGATTAGTGAGAATTTTGTTATATTGTTTTAGTAAACTACTAGAAAAGATTTTTGTGATGGGTTGGGTGCCTCCAATTATTTTGTTCATGAGGAGAGAGGAAACATTAAGAGAAAGTTTTGAGGATTAAGAGTTAATAAGAGAAAGGAAGGCACCAATTAAGTTTCTATGTGAACTTTTGTTGAAAGAATGTGGCCAATAATTTAGGGGGGATATAACAAGAACATTGTTTGACTGTAATTAGTATAGTCGAATTAAAGAGATGTTCTTATAAAGGGATGAGTTATTAAATTATTAAATAAGGGCGGTTAAAAGGGATTTAATTTGCAGTGACTAGAGGTCACCTAAGTTGTAGAAATGTTTGGAGTTCAAAAGAGTATTGAGGAGGATAAGAGCAAAATTATTTTTATGTTTGAATAGTGAACGTATGGGAGCGAAAATTTTTTTACATTCATTTTTTGAAAGGGGTGTCAGTTGCATATGATACTCTAGTAGGAGACACAAAACTATATTAATAATATACGATAGTTGTTTATCTGTTAATAGTTTATATCTCATAGAGGTGACGAAACGGTTTATGTCAAACACAAGCTGCTTCTTGACAAATGATTGAGTTCTCTTACTATTTATCTATACACCAAGGAACTGCACTGACCTTTCTTTAGGGGTAATACTGATAGTGGTAGAGCCGAATTTGATAGGAACAGGGAGACCATTAAGCTGGCAGGTCGTTAACAGTTTTGATTTATCTTTGTTGAGTGCAGATTTGGTGAGACTATAAAATTCATCTACAATGTGTAAAATTTCTTCTAGATCTTGTTTGGAACTGGCTACCCAGTTTGTGTCGTCCATGAACGCAAGTGACGAAACGGAGGCTGATAAATTGCTGGTGTTCATGGAGGTGATGTTGGAGATCCAAGTATGATTAATTGTATATTCTTTATTTAGGGAGCCTACTTCGCAAAGTAAGGGATCCAGGTAGATACACCATACTAAAGGGGAAATAACTTCTCCTTGGTCAATACCTATCTTGACATCATATAAGTCAGTGATTCTCTGCACAGTAAATATAGCGTTTCTTCTTAAGGTAAAGAGGTTTATGATGAGTTCAGTAGCTAGCTTAGGGATTTTGATTCTGTTTAGAGTGAGAAAAAGGTAAGACAAATCTACGTGATCGTAAGCCTTATAAAAGTCTTGCAGTAGAATTCAAATTTCTTTATTATTCTCGATAGCATTCTCTAATAGCATATTGATAATTTTTATAGGTGGTTCTGTTGATCCTCCTGGCAATCCAGCGAAGTTTCCTCCCTTGAGGATATTGTGGTTGACCAATATTTGGGAGAGTCTATTGGTGATGATTTTAACAAGACCTTTGCGCGTAGTTTTGAGTAGTATAATAGGTCTGGTTTTAGTTATATCACATTCCCATTCTGTGGGTTTAGGAATGGGATATATGTGGGCGATTTTCTATTCGTTAGGGATGTCACCTATTGTAAAGCACATGCAAATGAGTTTCCAAAGAAGTCACTGAAGCTTATCTCCAAGGTGAGCAATCATTTCATTGGTGATGCCAGAAGGATCAGCTGCTTTATTATTAGGAAGTGTTCTAAGGACAGTAAGCCATTTATCATATGTGGGAGGTTGCATAAGATTGGAATAGTATTGATCATTAACGTAGTCCTTAGGTTTATATTGCTCAGACCATCTGGAGGTATAGGGTACTCAGGGGTTAAGGGGACTGCGAAGTTTTGGAAATGATCAATTGTGGCTCTCTTGATTTCTTCTGGTTTAATGGTGAAATGTTTATCGCCTGAGTCCTTATCCGTGATAAGCAGTCGATCGAGCACTATGGTTCGTTTCTTCAATTCAAAATAGAGGCAATTATTTTAGAGGGGTCATCTTGCAGGTTGTCACATCGCTTGTCTATAAAGGACTTGATAGCTGATTCTTTTATTTTTTGTATATCGATTTTAGCTAATACTGTTAAAGATTTGTGGAGATCCTTAATTTTTAATTTAATGTCATTGATATTATCAGTTCGCAGGAAGTTTAATGTGAAGAGCCATTTGTAAAAGTCCATTTGCCAGTGTAGTGCTTTACCATTGTTAACTTGTGACCAATAGGTATCGAGATTCGCGTTGAAGTCCCTAGGATGACAGTCCTGAAATCCACTCTGATGCTGTCATAAACATGTTTGATGATTAATTTGTGTAGGTTGAGTCATTCTGTCTTAATATCAGATTCAGTTGAAGCATGAAGATAGACACAGAAGATGTGAAGTTTGGTATGTCCAGATAAATACAAGTCTATGTAGATAAATCAATCATTATCTAAATAGGCCTTTTGGATGTAAACAGCCCAGGATTTTTTAACGAGAATGTCAACTCCGGCGTGTGAGTTAAGGCGGGTGTTCCAAAAAGAAGTATAATTGGGTCGTTTTTATAATAAAAGGATTGGTCAAACTTGTGTCTAGTTTCAGTGAGACCTACGAAATCTGTATTGAGATCTGTGAATGTATCGTTAATAAATTGATTTTTAATTGAATACTGAAGTGAATTTACGTTGTGGGTAGCAAAAGATATAGTAGGTGTACCTTTTGAAATAATTTGATTGTTGGTAGGATGCTCTATATGTTTATTGTTGTAATTGTTATATTTTTCAATATTTGTATTATTATTAATCATGATTGTGAGTTAGGTAATGGGTGAAATCATTGTGAGAAGGAACTGGATGGTTTTTGCATCTGGGCCATGAATTCAAGCATTTGGGTATTAATGATCTGTAATTGCTTCTGTTGTTCAGCGATGACTAAGGCTTGTTCTTTAATGATTATTTGTGTTTTAAGGTCGATAGGAACAGATGACTTATTAAGGTCTTCATCCGAAGAGGAATTGGCAATACGAACTCCTTTTTGGGGGTAAATATAGACGTAGATTGATGCGCAATTAGCCCATTATTCAGGACGCTTGATGGTGAAGAGGAAGGTGAGGCATAGATGGTTGATTGAGCCTTTTCTAGCTTAGCTATGCGAGTTTCAAGATCAAACATAGCTTTTGCATTTCCGCGAGCATGCTGAGGATTCTGTCTAGCTTGTCATTGGTCATGTTGTTATTATTATTGGGATTATGAACTGAGTTATCAATCGAAGAACCTGGGGAGCCTTTGTCTTTAGCTTTACCTTTATCTGTTGCAGGTTTGTTTCCCTCTTTGGGAAGGGGTGATTGATTGTGGTTGGATTGGCAGTCATTGTGTCTTGTGATTAAGGATCTAGATCCCGCTGGCTTGAAGCGATTGTATAGTTTTTGAACAGAGGGAAGCTTGTAAATTGGAGTTTTAGGCTGATCGACAGGATCGTCATTTACTGATGGAACGATTTGGAGGCATTTCATGACAATGTGTTCTGAGGAACCACATTTATGGCAACATCTTGCGTCAGCTGAATACCATTGAAGTTCATTGTCACTGAACGCAAAAGATTATTTAACAGCATTGTTGAGGTCTATCTCTGTTTTGAAGTAAAAGACTGCGAAGGGTCGAGGTTTATAATTGTTGGAGCGAGGGATGTAGAGGGCTTTAGCTTTAGTGGCTAAGGTGATGTCTTGCAGATCCCTAGCAGAGGTGTTGAAGGGTAAATTGGTAAGTCTCATTCTAAAAAAATTACGTTGTTTAACTTGTTCTGGGTGAGGCAAGCCGGATATACCCGGACGCAGTCATTGTAAATAAAACGTGACCATTGAGTATAGAAAAGATCAACACTCTTAGGATCTTCATAAGTGATGTAAGCTTGTTGCCAAAGATCTCTAGTGAACATTTGTATAGTAACTATCTTGCTGTATTTAGCTAATATGTTGGTGAGCTGTTCCTTTTTGAGGTTAAGATGGATATCAGTGATATTAAGTGTGCGTTGAGGGAATTGCATATTTTCTTTATAAGTTGCATATTGAACCAGCTGGTTGATATCCAAATCGGGAAATTTCGCATTAAGAGCTGATTCTATAGATTGCTGATCATTGAAGTAGATCACGATCGACTGAACAAGGTTAATATAGTGGACGTTAATCCCCTGAACGCATCGTCAAGAGCGAAGTAAGCATTAACAATCTTCGAAATAGTAGCAGTGAGGAGGTCTTTAGAGCTTTTGAGAATGGTTGCTGCATAAGCGAATGGGATTGAACGAGTAATAACTGTAAAATCTTTGTTTTGATCCATTTTCATATTAGGATCGTCTTCTATAGGAAGGTATTCATCCTTATCCAAGATGTTGGAGGGAATGGAAGTCACTGGTTTGAAAAAGTTTTCAATAAGGGTAGCGTCTGAAGCTGAAGATGAGTCTAGTTGTTCTCCAGAGCCAGAGGTTAAAGCAACTGGTATCTTGGGAGTTTGTTAGTATTCTGTTAGATTGAAACGATGCTTATTTTTCATTGACGTTTGTTTGTTTTAGTTTTTTCTGATCATAGTGAATAAAAGTAACTTCTAAAATAAACTCTTCCCTGATTGTAAAAGTGTATTTGAGTTGTTGTAGAACTATAAGACTATCTAACAGAGTCAAAAGATATATAGGACGTTGAAGGTGAACATTTTTATTTTCTTAGACTTTTTTCGAAAAGTGATCGATAGGAAAGAGTTTTTTTCGCAAATATAATTTATAATTATAAATTTATCAAGTTTAAAGTGAAAATTAGGATAAATTAGCAGTGTATTTAAAAGTTTGCTAAATAAATTTATTTAATTTTTAAATAAATTATCATTTTGATTATAATATCAGAATTATTAACTCAAGCAAATTAAAATATTATATGCTTAATCATCAGATATTAATATTAATTTGATTATTAAATGTTCATATAAATTAGCATTAGATCTTATCAAAGCTTGATATAAAAATTTTAAATATAAATCAACTATTATTATAACTATTTTTAGTAATAGAAAAGCAAAATCTAGAAATATAAACCAGAAGTTTAAAATTTGAATAATAATTTAAACGAATCTTTTAAAATTGATTAAAAAATTTCTGATATAATTAATTTTTTTCGATTGTCATGAAAAGTTTTATTATTTATATTTTATCATAAAATTTAATTATTTATTTATATATTGATCAATATAACTAAAAACTAATTCATATTTTTTAAAAAAAAATTCAAAAAAATTTATTATTTATTAAGAATGAATCTAATTATAATAACATATTACACATCTTATTTGTAACAACTTCAATTTTATCTAATCAAAATTTAAGATCAGGTATAACGTAAATAATTTAGCAAAAAAAAATTTTTTTAAAAATTTTAAGAAACTATTTATAACTTAAAATTTTGTCTATGAAGATACCTTTTGTATATTAAGTAAAAATTTTCCAAATTAAATTTTGTATATAAAAATTTTATTTATAAAATATTTAAAATAATTTATTATTAAGAAAAATAAAAAAGGATGTTATAAATAAGATATATAACAATGTTGTTACAAATACATTTTTTCTTTTATTAATATATATTTTAACAAATACAATAAATCTGAAAAATTTAAAAAGTTCAGAATTTTTTTTTATAAAAGATAATTAATTAGTATATACTAAAGTCTAATTTGTACATTAATTGAAAATGATCAAATTTATCAAAATAAATTATTTTAGCCTTAAATAATACAAGAATCTTTTATAATAAGTAAACTTTTGATAAGATTAATTAATTATATTATATTTATAAGAATTTTAATAAATATTACTAATATAATTAATAATTTAAAAAGATTTTATTACTAGATATCTTCCTAATAGGAGATCTGAATTATCCAACTATGATTATATTGTGAAGATATCATAAAGTATATAACTCAAACCTAATTAAAAAATAAAATCATAAACATATGATTAGTTGTAAAAAGATAAATTCTATTAATCTAAATAAGGCTAATTATATAGTTTTACATTTTACAAATAATGATTATTTAGAAATATGATTTATAAGATAGCATGAAAAATAATGAAAAGAAAATTGAAGAACAACAAAAGTTTATTTTATAAGTTTTTAATAGTCTGAATCATCAAGATAAAAAAAAAAATAAAATTATAAATGAAAGTAACTATAATATATTAAATATGTAATTTGTTTATATAATTTATTAATAATTTATTATTTTAATTAGTTTTATATATTGAATTAGCAAATATCACTCAAAATTTTCTATTGCAATAAGATAACTAAGTAATTGTGTTATACAGAACAAAGATTTACATTAGCAAGGTAATAGCTATGTATTATAAAGGTTATGGTAACTATTGTTTTAATCAAAATACAGTTATTTAAATCAAAGATTTATCTTATATTTCATTACAAGTATATTTGCTAATTTATCTCAATATTTTTACAAGTCAAACTATAGAAAGTTATACATTATTTACTCATCATTGTCCTTAAAATATTATATATAATATCAGATCAAATAGGATAATAATTGGTGATAGTTCATTAACTTTAACAGGAGTAGCATAGAATATTTTTAATTATTTTAATGATAATACTATTAAAAATAGAGTTATTAATATATTAATATAATGTAGTCAGAAAATAAATTACTTAATAGTATAAAATTTAAAGCTCAAATAAAAATTTGTTTAGTAAAAGTAAAAATAATTTGCTTATTAACATTAGTAAATTTTTGAATTTTTAACTAACTTATATATATATTATTCAGAATTTTAAATCAGTGTTAAAAATCTCTTGAAAGAATGATTTAAATTTAATTTAAGATTATTTTTAACATTTGATAATTATCTTATAAAGTTTTAATCATTCTTTTTTTAATTATCACTGATTTTATAACTTATAAATAAATAAAAATATTTTTAATTTAATATTTTTAAAAAGAAATAAGTCAATATAAATAAATTGATCATTATTTAAAAATGTTTTTTAAATGTAAATAACCTATAAATAGTTAATAAGAATACTAAAACTAGCATAATTATTAATACATAAGTTCTAAAATAAAATAAAATTAGGATTTTATTTGTTTTTATAAACTTAATTAAAAAATTATTAGTTAATTTATAAATTATATGATTAAATTATAATATAATTTATAAGTTAATATAAATTTTAATATAATAAATTTAATAAATTTTATTTTATTAATATTTAAGTTTTATATTTAATAGTTATATTATTTTAATTTCTTTTATTATATTTATATCATTTATTTAATATATTATATTTATTTTATTTTATTATATTTATTTATTTTATTATTTCAATAACTCTACAGTCAACTCTTGTTATATCGAACTCTATGTCTTAGATCTCAACTTCACTATAAGGCTATAATGAAGATTTTAAGAGATTTGATTGGCCAATTCGCTATAACAAGAGTATTTTTATTATATTTGTTCAAAAAATTCGTTATATCAAGAGTTTGCTATATCAAGAGTTGACTGTATATATTTAATTTTATATAAATACAAGAATAATTCTTTAGCTTAGCAATATATCAGAACATATTTTTCTTTAGATAGTTTACTTTAATTCTCTCATAATATTTGTACAATATAGAGTACTGAATGAGGTAGTATTTATTTATTATTATTATTAAATAAACTGTCTACTGATCTGCTTACTATTTAATTATATCATATTACTTATTACTTATAAGCATTTTGTTGAAATTTTAAATTTTAAATTTTATTTATTATATAAATATTATATACTGTATACTTTAAAAATCAAATAAAAATAAATAGATAAAAAAAATTAATCAAACAAATTATTTAGATCATTTTCTATTCCAATATTAGAGTAAATTATTAAGCATATTTACTCAATAGAAAATAAATGAGTAAAAGTTGCATCAACTGATATGTAAAATAAATGGAATGAGCAAAATATTTTTTGTATATTTTTATTATGCAATTTATTTCTTTATTTACATTCTACTAATTCTTTTTGTTAATAAATCATTCTTTCCTTCGCTTTTAGCCCTCCTTTCTCATTTCCCACCTTTTCTGATCTTCATTCCTGTATTCTTCCAACTTATCACCAATTCCCTTCACTACTTATTAACATTTTCATTTTCCACTTTTAATTCGATCGATCGTTGTCATTAAAAAAAAAAATTAAGTTTTTTGTCGCGTTAATTTCCATTAAAGTTTTGTCATACAACTAACAAATGTAGATCAACATGATGTAATTTTTGTGCTTGTCATCGAGATTCGACGCGAAAGTGCTGTCACGAATTAAAAAAAAAATCTTGAAAACTTAATTAAATAAATATTTAAACACTTTTTCTTTATAACAATTGAAATTTACATTCTTTAAGATGGAAGACAATGTAGAACTTCATGAAAAAAGTTCCCATTCTTCCTATCCCACACTTTCACCTTTTACTCAATCAAGCCCCATTAGCATTCCAACTTTACGTACTTCACGTCCTGCTTCCCCACATCTTCATCATATGTCAAAAGTCCATAAACGTGGTACTCCTTCACCTCCTATAGAATCCTCTACTCGGTATAACATTTCGCAAAAACAGCAAACGCCAGAAATTATAGTCCCAAAAGATTATTCTTCTCCACCTGAAATAAAAAGACGTAACTCGTCATTTTATCAAGAATTATCCATTCATCTAAACCAGCCTGTAGGTAGTATGTCCATTTCACCATCAAGTCGTGATGTTGTACTGGCAGCGTATGTATTTTTTGATAATCATTACAAATTTTTTTATTTTATGACTGATTTATTGTATTGAATTCATTTCACACAGTCGTAAAGGACTTTTTATTATTGATCTCGAGAATCCGTACGAAACTCCACGAGAACTTCATCACTTAACCAAGTGGGAAGTAGCTGATGTGCAGTGGAACCCCCATCAATGCCGTAGAACTTGGGTTGCTTCTACGGTAAAATTATCAATACCTTATCATAATTTTTAATACTTTCATCTTTTATTAATTTCCAATTGTTTGGTTATATTAGTCTAATCAAAAAGGTCTTATATGGAATTTAGCACTTCCATCGTCCAATGCCGTTGAACAAATTCTTCATGGTCATAGCCGCGCTATAAGCGATATTAACTGGCACCCTTTGAATCCTGATGAATTGGCCACGTGTTCGGTAGATACTTATGTACATCTATGGGACTTAAGAACACCGAAAAAACCAACAATGTCATTCTGTGCTTGGACTGGTGGGTGACTTTTACTCTTATTTATATTTCGTTTGGATTTTTCTTGATAATTTCTAACGGACTTTTAATGAATATGTAAAAGCGGGTGCAACACATGTCAAGTTCAATAAAAAGAACGAGTATCTATTAGCTTCTGCTCATGATCGAGATCTATTAATATGGGATACTAGAGTAAATTAACATAATTTATGAAGTTATTTTTTAAATATATTTAATATACATACGTAAACTTTAATTCGATTTTTTCAAAAGAAAGGATCGCTTTCTATAACTAGTATTAGGGCACATACAACTAAAATCTATGGAATTGATTGGAGTAGAAAGAGCGCCGACAATATAATTACTTGTAGTCTGGATAAATCAGTGAAGGTTTGTTCAGATATTTGTAATTTTAATGAAAATTTATATTAGCGCAATGTATATTAATTATACGTATGAATGTAGTTCTGGAATATAAAGAATGACGTCTGTCAAGGCGTTATATATACAAATTCACCAGTATGGCGTGCAAGGCATACAGTGAGTATGCAATGATTCTTATTCTTTTAATAATGAATCTTCTGTCAAACTAATTACATTTTTATTCTAGCCAGTCGGTAATGGTATTCTAACGATGTCTCAACGATCAGAAACCAGTTTATATCTTTGGAATCAGGAAAATCCTCAATCCCATGTACATGCCTTTGAAGGCCACAGCGATGTAGTCAAAGAATTTGTCTGGAGAATTAAAAGCGATGGTGACCCAATTATTGGTAATTACACTTTTATTATTAAATTTTTTTTTTTTGAAAATAATCATAAATTTATTAATATGATGATGAACTAAGTTGATCATTTGCTCTAGATGATAGAGAGCTTCAATTAATTACGTGGTCTAAAGATAAGCACTTGCGTCTGTGGCCGATAAATGATAAACTATTAAAGGTAGCTGACGAAAGAATTTTTTTTTTTAGATTAATTATATAACATATATTAGCATTAATTTAAATTACATGAAAGGCAATCGGACATGAAAGAGGAAGACCTAGAAGTCCAACAGATCAGCTTACATCAACGGGACATTCAACTTTCACCTTTCGGGACCCACCGCCAACTAATAATCATTCAGCCTCACCTACTCTGTCAACTTCAGCATCTCATTCCTCTCTTCGCGTTATTCCAGGAAATCGCATGAACACAATTACCACTTTGCGTCCTTCTGGGGCTTCTACTGGAGGAGGAAATATTAAAAGTTATATGGGAGCCGCTGCTGGGATGTATAGAGCTGAGCGACATTCCTTATCACCGTTGTTGTGGATGCAGAATGTGAGAATGGTTAAGCCTAGTGGAGAGATCGGTAGTGCTGAAGATATTCCAACAAACATGCATGAGGAATGGGCTACTGTTTCGAAAAAATTTTCAAATGTCGAATTTGAAAAGGTAGTTTGTTATTTGGTCTAATCTTCTCATATTTATTATAAAATAATTTAAAAGTTTATTTTACTCTTTGTATGACAGCTTAATGTGCAAGGAAGGAGCTGTACTATAAGTTTACATGGTCCTTGGTCTGATAGTGGGGTTGCATTTATACGCATCAATATAACGTTCCCTTCGCAATATCCTGACAAGGTTGCTCCAATTTTTGATATTCAAAAAACTGGGATGATCTCTATAATGAATCGAACTCATATGTCACAAATTTTAAACCGCATAGCCAGTTCGCATGTATCCCAGAAAAGACCATGTCTCGAAGCTTGTATTCGTTATTTACTTGGAGAACATCCTGATGATGGTCAAGAGCGATATGGGAGAGATGATTCGGATGATGAAAATTATATAAATTCTACTAGAAGAGCATCTTATGATAAAAACTTGACTTACATTCTTGGAGATAAGGATTATGATAATAATATTCCTTTTCCAAAACTATGTGGCGCAAAATTTTGTGTTACTGGTAATGTACAACTTAATTAAAGCTTTGTTATCGCATTTGTTCACTCGAGCAATTTCTTATTTATCTTTGGAATTCTAGGAAAGCTTGTATGTTTCTTTTCAAGTCTACGATCTCCTGACGCTAGTAATCCTGTTACGCCTGTAAGATCAAATGGTAATTCTGGAACCAATCGTGGGAAGACAAGTTATATATACACACATCCTAGGTCATATGATTCTTGGGAACAGTACAAAATGATTTCTCGGTTACCAAGACCTGTTACGCGTTATGGAGCAGATGGAGATGATTCGTCTTACGAAGTAGATGATGACCAAGATGATTTATTACTGTATTTCAATCCAAAGGTGCTTTATTATTTTATTATTTAAGGAAGAAGAAACATATAATACTTGGTTTAACTGTTCATACAAATTTATTTAGAGCGGATTACGAAACAATGCTCCAGATTCATCCACGTTAGCGGGGCATGTTATTCATACTTACGATTTTTCAGAATGGATGCCAGTTAATCGAAAACTGGCAAATGAATATATGTTAGTACAAAATATAATTTAGCATAATAATGTTGATAATTTGTATTATCATAATGATACCTTATATTAATTTTTTAATATTGTTTTAGTCTTCATGGGGATGATCCGGTTGAGATTTGCAAATACAACGCTCGAGTAGCAGCAGACAATGATCGACCAGATTTGGAACAAGTCTGGTTACTTGCTTCTTTAATATTAAGTCAAACTGTTTCAATTAAAAGATTTAAGAATTCCTTATCTAGTGATGATATTATACCAATTGAACGAATTTCAGGACCTTATCAGAAATGTGCAAATAAAAGAAAGGAGAGTAGGAATGGATATGATTCATTTATGGATGAAGCGTTTCACGAATTTTTCGGAAGATTGGATTGGGGATTCCATCCATTTGGAAAGGGTCTTGCAATAGACATGTAAGTTAATTTTTTAAATTATTGATATACCGTATATTATTTTAATTAAATTATATTTCATTATGCTTTAGGCTTAATCACTTTGTTTCAATAGGTGATATACAAACAGCAGCAATGTTGTCATGTGTTTTTAGACAACCCTTTCCACCACATCGCAAACTTGTCAAAACAAAGGAAATTCAACCTTTAGTAGGTGTTATGTTTTTAAATTGAATTTAACTAGAAAGAATATTAAACCCATAGCCTTATTTCATATTAGATCTCACCAGATTTAGAAACTAATAATATATCCAGTAGCACGGATTATTTCAATTATTATGCACGTTATCCAGAAAAACGAAATCCATATCAACTTGGGTTTTCATCAATATCTGGAGCGACATTTGTCGAATCATTTAATTCATCAAAAAGTTCATGGGGAAATCATTATAATCAATCGGAAATGTTTGGTCATTTTGTTAATGCGGGTACTCCTCCGACCCCATCCGGCTATATATATGGACATTCCGAAGGAGCTGGTGGGCCTATTATGGTACCTTCAGCTGGTCATACATCACACCATCAAAGGAGGTCAACTTTTGGCGGTATTTCGAAAGAAGCAAACTTTTTTTCTTCAAGTTTTAGTACTACAGCATCACCACCAAAAACTCCAAAAAGAGATAGTCCAGTCGCAGTTGGATTCACAAGTCATTTTGGATGGGGAACTATGGGAGTAAATCAAGGAAATGAAAGGCTTGTTGAAACTTCGAAAAAATCCAGCGATTTAACATTTATACCTTGTAATTTCGAAGAATTTGACGATGAAAGAAGGTCATAAAATTTATTTTAGAATATTGTACCTTTTGAATTGAATATTAATCGAACTTTTAATTTAATCTTAGGCCATTTCAAGTTAGTTTATTAGATGATAAAAGAGCGACAAATGCAAGATATGATCAAATCCGTCTTGCTTATGCAGAGATATTATATCATTGGGGATTATTTGAAGCAAGGACAGAGATTTTAAAATTTATGAAATTTGTAAAGACAACAATTGGTAGCCCTCTTGGAGAACAACAAGAACCTTTGGGTATATATAATTTAATGTATTGGATCGATTAATTTTTTTTTTCATTTTTTTCATACTTTTATGTGTTTAGAAATCGGTATACATTGTTTCCAGTGTGGTATTGAATTAAAGGGTAACTATAAGTGTGGAAATTGTCTACGTAAGAGAGCTGGTATAAAATGTTCAGTCTGTCATCAAACTATTAGAGGTATTTCTTTATTAAATATTTATTGGCTTATTATAGTTAATATGTAATAATGTGTTTTTAATTTGTACAATAATAGGATTGTCAAATTTTTGTATAATTTGTTCACATGGTGGACATACAAAGCATCTTCGTGAGTGGTTTAAAGAAGGAAATAAGGAATGTCCGTCAGGTTGCGGATGTCAATGTATGATAAAGAATGGTGGGTTTGGATTCGATGAAGATAAAATGTAAAGAATGCTTGCTATCTATCATATAAAGACATTTATGAAATCCGGAATATTTAATATTGAAATTTTCATACTCACTTATTTATTTAACCTATATATATAAGTCATGTCAGATAACCAAAAAAATCTTTATTCTTCCAAAAATTTGGAATTGTATCTTCTCTCTTTCTATGGTTCATGTATTTTTAATCTAAGTATCTAAGTTGTATGTACAATAAATGATTATTAAGGACGCGTTTGTGAAACGTAACACAAAATTTATTCAATTTTTAATATACTAAATATGGATTTTTTATTCATTTAATAAATAATGATTTTAAATGGTAATTCAGTTTTATAAAAAAGTCATTCTGAAATTGTTATGATTTTCTGCTTAATATCTTTATCATTTCATCAACTAAAGTTTCACTTTATTAAATTTACTGTATTACCGATAATAATATAAACATTATCCTTTTAATCGGAAATAAAAAACGAAAGGAAGATTAGTTTTCTCAAAGATTTGTCAATGCCGCAGCAATATTAACCCAATTCACACGTTTTTTTTTTTTTTATCATAGACGCGAAAACTTGACTTGTTACATTTCACGTGTGTATGATTATCAAAATTGTGTATGTAAATTACAAACTGAACATTCATGCACATCAAAGTATTTTCTTTCGAAAAAAAACAAAAAAATAAAAATAAAGAATAAATAATTATGTGGGCATTAGAAATTCCAACACAAATATCATTTCCGTTATACATGAGTTTATTATCAATATGGTTATTAACATTCATAGGATTATCGATGATAGCACCAACAACCAAACAACGTTATATTACATTGATGATAATATCATTAACATTTATTCTAATCCCATTGAAATATGGAAAACATTTTAATTGTATATATCATTTACCAATTCCAGTAACAATATTTGGATGTTTTTTTAAAATGTTGATTTGGTTAAAAAAATGTAAACAGAAGATTAAGGAAACCCCACCATTCTTTTTAACATTATTCTTTTGGAGAAAGGATTATACCGGCTCAACGAAATCAAATAAAAATTCAATGACGAAAGAAAAGTTGAAATCGTATTTAATTCAAAAATCAATAAAATTGTTCTTTAGATTTTTATTTCATGAGACATGCCTTTATTTTTTAGAAACATTTCCACCCACGATACCTGATCGATCATATCCACTTAGAATAATTGATTACTTATTGTTAAACAAGAACACTTTCATCGCCACCCCATATACATTATTTTATTGTTATGTGTATGCCGGATTCCTTGCTCATAATATGGATTACGCATATAACAGATTTCTTGTCATAATCGCTTTAATATGGTACATTCAAAAGAATTCCTCCGACAAAAATTCTTCAACAAACTCAAAAGTGGAGTTTATTAATCAATATCTAATAACTTTATTATTTGATACACCGTCATTATTTAATCAACCTTATCTTTCCATATCACCATCAGATTTATGGGGAAGGAGGTGGCATCAAATCTTACGAGAATGTTTTTTTGAATTAGGTTATTTACCAATTCGTTCCTTGTTCCTCAAATATCAGGTATTAGGTCATGACATGGGATTAATCGCAAGTTTTACGTGTAGTGGGATCTTTCATGAATATTTATTAACTGTATTACTCGGAAGGTCAACTGGGGAACATTTCACATTTTTTGTGTTTCATGGGGTAATGGTAATCGTTTGGGATATAATTTGGTTACCAATATCAAAATACATCAAATACTTTATTGATAAAAGATTGACCGACTTTTTGGTTTGGAATTGTATTTTAATATTTAGTACTCCTTGGTTTATCGAACCATACATTCGTTCAAATCATTTTCATTGTATTAGTCATTTATTGTGTAATAATAGGTGAGGTCTAGAAATCCAAAGAAAATTATCCGAGGAAATTGTAAATTTATATAGATTTTTTTTTTTTTTTAAACCAATCGAACTCATTAATCCCATGAATACACGCGTGAATGTATGTATGTATGTATGTATGATTTATTCAAATTCCCAATAACATAATAAAATAAATGAAGAAAATAAAAAAAAAAAAAGACGAATGAACTGGCTAACAAAGAAAAGAAATATGAAAGAATTAAAATAGGATTTATTCATTGAAAATTGGAAATTTTGTAATTCAAATTAAACATTAAACCTGTACCGTTTACATTTCACCCATAAAAAAAATATATATCTTTAAATTACAAGGATATGTTAAATACATTTGACAAAGAACTATATAAATCGTCACTTAAGGTAATAAAACGATATTTGATGATAATTAAAATTCAACAATTAGCGCATTTTTTCAACTTTCAAAAGTTGGGTTGATTTCTAATATAAATTCAATATCAAAGAAGCCGACTCGGATAAATTAATTCGCGGGCGATTGAGTTATCAAGCCTTTATGTTTTTTGTTTTTTCTAATTAATATTTACCCCAACGGATTCTTTCGGCCAAGTCGGATTCGTTATTGGATTGAATTTATTTACAAGGTTAAATCGACTTTTTTGAAATAAGTCTGGACTCTCTCTTATTGAATAATTGAAATATTATAAGAAACACTTCAGACACTTAATGGATTTACTACTTTATGTTGTGGAGGAATTCGACAATGTGTATTTCTCTACCAAAGGTGAGCAAAATGTTTCAGGGTAAATGCTCAGCTCTATTGTTTACCAGGGAGCGCGTTGCCTTACCAGGGTTGTACTTTGCTTTACCGGGTCAATAATTTGCTTTACCAAGGGGCGTGTTGCATTACCAGGGAATATACGTTCTTTACCAAGGGTCGCGTTGCATTACCGAGGCTATACGTGATTTACCGGGGAGCGCGTTGCATTACCGAGGCTATACGTGATTTACCGAGGGGCGCGTTTCATTACCGAGGGTACAGTTTACTTTACCAGGGTTTATATGTTACTTACCGAAATGAAGACGATAAGTTTCTTTACCGGATACATTGCTTTACCAAATGAACCTATACCGTTTGTTTTACCGATGGAGGGAAGTGATTCGTTGCTTTATCGAATTAGTCACTTTATGCGTTTTGCTTTACTGGAGAAGTAATATGTTGCTGTACCGAGAAGTAGGGTTGGTTAGTTCTGACCTGATCCCAGGACATATGAGTACTATTAAATGGACTTGCAGTCCGGCTCCTGAAATAATTATTAAATACGATCCTGGACTTTACCCCAAGGATCTGGTTCCTGAACTAACACAATTATATAATGGTAAATATTTTTACTTTGAAAATATTATGTATTATAAAATATTTTATAAAAATAAAAAAAAGTGTTTTTTTAACACCGAAAATCTAATTTATTCCTAAACTCTAAAACAATTAAGCTTTAATACCATTCACTTAATACGCGAGTTAATGATATTAATGATATTAAAATAAGATTTTAAATGACGTATGTATACATATAACCTAAAAACATGACCTAATGATCAGCGAGCCTTTAAGTCCTTGACCTAGAATTTTACCATCCCTGACGAAAAGGGTGCATAATTATTCAGCTTATTTGCTAATTTAGATTATAATATATAAACTTTTTTTAAAATAAAAAGAAAATATGCCGTTACATAATAGCTTGCGGTAAAGTAGTCATATTGAATATAATGTAGGACTCTGAATTTCTAAAAAAAAGCCAAGCATCCAGGGTAAAAAATCTCTGTCGTCAAAATGATTTATTAGAAAGGTTACTTAAAAGTTAGATGAAATTTTGATATCGCAGTGCTGTTACATATATATATATATATATTTTTCATCTTTCAAGGAAAAATTCCTATTCAAAGAGAAGCCATTTGCCATTTTTGGGGCAATAGCATAGAAGTTGTGCGACATTGCGCTCCCGAAAAATGATTGACTAAAAACAAATATGACACCAAGTGGGAAATTGCCGAAGAAAATGTTCCTTATATTCCTTATGGGGAATTACCGAGCAAATTTTCAATAAACATATCGTCAAACGTTTTCTTTTACATCTTCTTTATCAAAAGAATTATAGAAATACTTACGCGATAGAAACCCCAGTTAACTTTTTTTAAATAAATTGACACAAATTAAAGCGTATCCCAAATTGATGAATTATTCATAAAAAAAACTTAATTTATTACAGGTATAAAGCGCAAAGAAGTAGTTTGTAAGAAACTTACTTGGACATATTAAATACAAAGGTATGTATAAAATGATTAAAAGCATTAATTAACAGGTTTCTAAAATCAAACAACCAAATAGAGGTCTGATGTTACTGTAAATCGGTGAATTCAAATAAAATCAAATTCATTGTTTTCAACAAATTATTGTCACAAATTTTATTGCACACATCGTATTTCGTATTCCAGAGACTTTTTTTTATTCCAACCTTTTTTTTTTTTAAAAAAAAGTAATAATGGCTAATCATCCATTATCCTTTTTAAAACAAACATTACACCAAAAAGGAAAGTTGTCGAAGCTTTTCAACAAATCAATATCTATTAGTGATATGAGTTATGTACGATATATTGTTAATGTATTATTAATTCTGTTAGTTATACCTCATATTTTCTTATCGTTATATTTATTACATCTTTTATAGGATTTATTTTATATATTTTCCTCTAGTTATAATAACAAAAATTCCCGTAATTTACTAATTCAATTATGTTTCTTTAATATCGTATCGTTTCTAAATTACTTTATTGAGATAATAATACACCAGTTATGCCATAGGGATTTACGTTTGCTTCAATATTTCATTTACTCATCAAATAAGTAATTAATTAGCAAGTAACGATGTCGTTAAGATTATTAAAACGAACGTGAAAAAAAAAAATTTTTTTTATTTAAAACATACTCAAATGTGCTATAAGTCATTGAGTCAACTTACTTCAAAAACATATGATTTAAACCTTTTTCGTTGACGAAACATAATGACATAATTGAAAACTATTGCCTTTTATTTCTGTTAATTTTTAGCTCCAGAAAATACAATAAACAGTCACTTGAATTTAATTCAATCAAAAACTCGTGGGATCTATTATTAATAAATATTTTTTCCTATGTCAGGGTAAATTAAGAATTAGGAAAGAACCATAAAAAGTTATTTTCACTTTTTCTGAAAAAATTTTTCCGAGTATCACAAAAAAACGATTGCAACTTTATTCATAATTCGTGGCCAAAAGTTACTTTACTCGGAATAAAAATTAATGTGTTAAATTCTAGTCAAGAACAAATTAAATTTCTTTTCTTTTTTTCAACACTAATAACAAATGATGTATAAAATTTAATTTATCAAAAAAAAAAATTAAAGGATCGTCTATGACATATTTTCTTTTGCTAGTTCCGGAAATGTAAAAAGCGCGACTTGTCCAGGGACGACAGGATAAGGTACAAGTGTTAAATGAACCAGTTGATGTAGAATTGAATGGACCATGGAAAGCCTCGCCAACAAAATGAATACAAAATAAAAATTTCGGTTCACTTTTCTTATTATCTCTTGGAGATTTCTTTATGAATGTAAAAGGTGCCTTTTTATAAAGGAAAAATTATTTAAATATGGGTTGATTTCTTGGAAAATCAGGTTCCGCATTTTATTTATTAAATTTTAGTCAAAAATTTCTCGGAACCTGATTTTCTTCCCATATAATCAAATTTTTTTACCTCAAACTTCAGGTAATCTCGAGATATGCTTTCAAGTGAATGTGCTCGAACGATTGGGATAATGTACCAAATTGGGCCTATCAGATATGCCAATCATAACGGCAAGCTTTTCCCTTGCAAATGTCGTGAGAGTTAACATCGTCGTTTAACTAAAAGAATATATATTATTATTATTTATTTAGAGGTATCGAAACCTTGAAACAAAAAAAAAAAAAAATAAATCGGTAATGAACGGAACTACTAAATAATGTTACTACAATGAGATCAACATTAAATAAAATAAAAAAAAAAAATTTTTTTAGCGGGCGCATCACTCACTTCTAAGCCTGAAAAAAAAAAAAAAATTATTATTTGAGATTCTAAAAATATATTTGAGGGATATTTTTCTCAGTAAATTAACATCCTTAAAAGCTAGAAGAATATCTTTTTTTCCTAATGAGAACAATTAGTATTCAGTATATCTTTAATTATTTATCTTCGGGCAAGATTTTTAATTCGTTGAAATGTTCCATATTCGAAGTCCTCTATTGTGTAATGATCGACACGGAAAAAATCAAGGCTACGGACCCGGCCCGATTACATGAAGTGTCCAGGATTATGCTGTGTAAATACCAAATGATGCATGCGTAATAAAATAAATTATGCGTTTATAATTTTGGCCAAAATTATTAAATTAATTTATAATTTAAAAAGGATTTATTTAATATACCGAAATTGTAAAAACTTTATTTATAACAATAATAAAATCAATCTATTAATTTTTACTATAAAATTTAACATAATAATAACGGCAAAAAAGTTTGGCTCCATCTACATAGACGTTATCTTTGTATTCGGGTTCTTTTGCACGTTGGGTTGCACTTTTCGTCATGATTGATCGAATTTATTAAAAATAGCATCTGATAAAAGATCAAATCTTAATAACCAATAAAAATTGAGATTTTTACTGCGGATTATGTGATTATGTGATAAATTATAACTAAATTCAATATTATGCCGCAGCATAATCCTGGACACTCTAACACACGAATATAGGGTAGTCAATGTAACAATAAATATATTGGTACAACAATAATAAAAATTTGTCAATCATTTTTTTTTTTTTTTCTGATTTTTTTCACTCTTTTTTTCTTTCTTTCTTTTTTTTTTTTATCGATTATGTCACCAGCACCACAAACATCAAATATTACGATATTAATTGATAATTATGATTCATTCACTTGGAATATTTATCAATACATATCAGAACTCGGTGCACAAGTTCTAGTATTTCGTAATGATGAGACCACAGTTGAACATATAATCTCAATTAATCCAAAAAATATAATTATTTCACCGGGTCCAGGAAAGCCTTCGACAGATTCAGGAATTTCTCGTGATCTTATCTCGCATTTTGCCGGAAAGATTCCGATTTTTGGTGTATGTCTTGGAGAACAATGTATTTTTGAATTTTATGGGGGGAAGATTGATTACGCAGGTGAAATCGTACATGGCAAAGTTAGTACTATAACACATGATGGTAAGGGTTGTTATATTAATGTTCCAAAAGGTATCAAAGCTACCCGATATCATTCATTAGCTGGACTTCCAAATACGGTACCTGATGAATTGGAAACTACTAGCTGGACTGAATCTGGTGTCTTGATGGGCGTGAGACATCGTGAATTTACAATCGAAGGTGTACAATTTCACCCTGAAAGTATTCTTTCTGAACATGGAAAGGTCATTTTATCGAATTTCTTAAGTCTTCAAGGTGGTAAATGGGAAGATAACCCTGCATTCTGCATTAAACCACCTCTGGCAAATACTGCTGCCATAACAAAACCTGTGCAAACTATACTCGAAAAGATTCATAATCAACGATTAAAAGATATCGAGTTGGCAAAAGGACAACCAGGTTCTTCACTTAACGATCTTAAGAAATTATTATCTCTTCATGTGGCGCCTCCACTTATCGATTTCGTTACAAGGATTAAACAAACTTTACCAAAATATCCGTCAATTTTCGCCGAAATTAAACGAGCTTCACCGAGTAAAGGAAACATTGATTTATCGGTCAATGCAGCCGAGCAAGCACTTATCTATGCTAAAGCTGGAGCCTCGGTCATTTCAGTATTAACTGAATCTAAGTGGTTTAAGGGTACATTGAATGATATGAGGCAAGTTCGTGACGTCTTGTCAACACTCCCAAATCGCCCTGCTATCCTAAGGAAGGATTTTATTGTGGATACATATCAGATTATGGAAGCGAGACTTTATGGTGCTGATACAATCCTACTCATTGTTGCCATTTTATCGAATGAGAAACTTGAAGAATTATACAACTTTTCCAATAATCTTGGAATGGAACCTTTGGTGGAAGTTAATAACGAAGAAGAAATGAGGAGGGCCGTGAAATTGGGAGCAAAGGTTATCGGAGTAAATAATCGTAATCTTCATACTTTTGACGTCGATATGAACACAACCTCCAGGTTGGCTGAATTGGTTCCCGAAGGTGTTATGTTGGTGGCTTTGAGTGGAATTACTGGTCGTGCTGATGTGATTAGTTACCTTGATCAAGGTGTTTGTGGGTTTTTAATCGGTGAAGCATTAATGAAATCAAAAAACAAGCGAGCTTTTGTTAAAGGGATACTTGATTTAAAAGAAGAGGATGATGCAAATGTAGATAGTGCAACATTATCATTGAAAATTAAAGCACCAAGAAGTCCTTTAGTAAAAATATGTGGAATTTTAACTATTGAAGCGGCCATTGAAGCAGCTGATGCTGGGGCCGATATTATTGGCCTTATCTTTGCAAAGTCTAGACGACAAGTTCCATTGGATCGAGCATTGGAAATTGTTAATGTGATTAGAGAAATGCAATCAGAAAAGAAAATTGAAATTACTGATGATAAAGATGAGTTGACACCATATGAAATTCTGACATCACCAAAACAACATGATTGGTTTAAATTGCATGCGACGAGAATAAGTCGCGCTAGGAAACCTTTGATTGTAGGTGTATTTCAAAATCAATCACTAGATTAT